>JAJJWW010011498.1:0-55449 GCA_023531295.1 Papaver armeniacum | reverse complement strand
TTTTTCTTATCAATATTGAACTAATGCTTTTGTGAGTACTAGAATTTTACTGGAGACATGACAGACCCAAAATCATTTCCTTTTCTCTAAAACCAAGATTAACCCCAGCCTAAACTAACTTTAGTTTGGTAACTTTTAGGTGTAATCAGACGAAGTGTAAAGGTCTGTGATAAACTATACAACATTTCAAGAAACTACACCTAGTTAGTAATTCTCCGAATCATTCCCGAACGATTCGCGAACGTATCCGAACCGACCGAATCCGAACGATATTTTCGAATCAAAACTACGAACCCTAGTTTCGCGCCTGCCAACCCTAGCTCTCCCATGGGTAATCTCCGACTAGAGTTATGTTGGTTGGTTTTGTTTGTTTTGTATATACTTTATATTTAAATACAATTATTCGGTTAAAATTTTCATTGGTAGTTCTTTAACCGGTGTTTTATGTGTTAATTTTTATTTAAAAGTTTATAAACTCGTTTATAATACATTTATGCGATTAAATTGTTTACTTTGTTAAATAATCACGCTAAAATGTTTTTTTCCATCTTATAAATCATATACAAATAAAATTAGTCTCCGTAATAAAGTCATAATACTTATCAATTTATCATATATGTATGCAGAATTTTATGTGCTGGAACTCACATTTATAAAACGAATATGCACGTACATATACCGCTCCAACTATTTGTCCGGATTCGGATTCGGATTCTGGTCAATTTTATGTTCCGAACTACACCTCTACTGCCATTACAACTCCCCAAAACCAACTCCCCCAATAAAGAACGATAAACCACACATAGAAATAGTAGGTCCTGGCTGAACAGCCATAGGACCATTCTCATGTTAGAGTTGGTTTCAAAGACTACATTTTATATTCATTAGAAACAAGTCCAGTCACCAGTGGGACTTGGCAATCGACATTTCTGATAAGACGGTAGACAGCTGTATATTGAGACGACTTGAGCAGGGACGGTATTGGGGTGGTTTACCTGAGCTATTTTTCAAAATTTTTTGTAAGAACTGATTTGGCCTTGTAATTTTTCGATTTTGAAAAAATAGCCTGTGTGAGAATTAAAATTAGCCAAGTATTGACTTAGCCAACTATAATTTTACAAGTATATTGACTTAGCTCAACTACAATTTTGAATCGTTTTGGTGTTTTTAGTCAGAATCTTACGTTGTTATACCATACTTAAGCCGTTCAAAGAATTAGTAACATCGGTCCACAAAAAACAAATCATCAATTAGGTGATCTTAGCCCTTCAAAGACTAAGAAGGGAATAAACATAATTGTTTCATTTTATTGATTAAAATTCATATTCTTTTTTATTTCTTTATCAAAATCAAATTTGATTATTTGTTAATTATTTGATATGATTAAAAAGAAAAAAATGATTGTATTTTTTAATTTTCTTGTGTAAGAAAGACCGAAAGTTTAGAAAGATCTTAAAATCTATAATTTTAATAACAAGTACTACCATTTTCCTATCTCCACCTCCATTTCTTACGGTGGCTTAATTGGGGGTGGCTTACCTCTCGTTGAAGTCCAAAACTTGATTTTCATTGTTCAAGATTTAGCCTGTGTAAATTTGAGTTAGCCAATTATCAAGACATGAAATTCGCGCAACTATAATTTGAAATTCTTATTTTTATTTTAGGTGATACTATGATGCTACGTTGAAATTCTGCAAGAAGATTGAAACTCGATACCATATAGATAATCCTTGATAATATGATCTCAACCGTTAATGGATTCCAAAGACAAAAGTAAAGAACTCATACTTCAAATTCTCTCTCACACACACTGTGTTGGTTTGATACGGTCAAATCTTATTAGGATAGCACCACGTGTTAGTTCTTGTTCTACTTCTTCTTTTCTTTTAACTCCTCATGTTTCACCATGCTACGAAAATAAAAAAGCAAAGGGTGTGAAGAATAACATAACTTCCTCGTGTCTACTTAAGAATAACATAACTTCCAAGATGTATCATTGTTGCATCGGTTCATTTTTGCTTTTCTTCCTAAGCAAATGTAAGTATATTGACGAAGATTACACAAATAAGCCCAAAGCAACATTCTAGAAAGACAAAAGAGCTGTGATAGCAAAAACCACAACCACTTCCCGAGCATTTGCTCGGAAACAACTCTCAAAGCTAAAACTCATATGTTGAAAAGAAAAAATAGCATGTCGCATCGGGTATTATAACCGCAACTATCAATAATTCAATCGAAAAATTAAAATAGAGTATTGGCTAAAAAAATTTTTTTAGCCCACCTGATTATAAAATCCTGGATCCGTCGCCGACTTGAGCCGATCGTCCTCAATGTCCTACGATAACGGCTATTTCGAATGATTTTGTTGAGATCCTGATCTCCGTAAATTCTCAGAAATATCTTTTCCTTCTTAATATATCCTTCCTTATTCAAAAAATCAAAAAAAACACGCCTTGTCCAACACATCTACCACCAGTGATTTTATTTTTCACCATTTATCTGCCAAAAAGAAGAACAGAAAACAAAATAAAACTTGTTATTTCTGCACTATGGTGAATGTGGATTCTACTTCTGATTAATAACTCTTAAAAAAAATATATCAAAGAATTTTTTCATTTTTTCACGATAACATTAGATATATTTATAAAATATATTTTGGAAAAAAAAATCAATAAGTGATTCAACACCAAATAAAATGAGATGTGCCCCAATAATTAGCTATATTTTTCACGATAACATTATATACATTTTTTTATGAACATTAGCTATATTCATAAAAAACTCTCGTCATTTGTTATCACGCGGCACTCCAATAATTTTTGGAATTATGAACTTTTTTTTTTTTACAAGATGTGCCCCAGTGAGTCGAAGTTCTAGATTTTCACCGCCCCCAGCTACATTACGGTTATTTGGATTACTAGGTGTCGGTGTAGAAGTTTTCATAAATCCTCCTCCAACAACTCACACTCACTAAATTATTTTGTCGTCGTTCCGCATTCTTAGCAGGATAACATACTACAAAGTTTCTACAAAGAGATAAATCTTCATCTATGATATACTCCGTAATACTAATATACGGTTGAGTCATTGCTCGGAAGTTATGAGTGTAAAAGGCGGAGAAGGTATGATTATGGAAGTAAAAATAGTTGAATTTATAGATGATGTGATTATAGTCGTTTGATGAACTAGCCATTATCGGCTCTGGATAGGCCGATCATCACAACCAGAGACGATTATTGTCCCGACCTGAGCCAAGTCTGCGCCTAGACTTGGCCTACCGGCTAAGGTAGAGTTGCTCGTCTCAAGTTTAGTGCAAATGTTCATATTCGAATCTTTGTCTATTAAGTCTGACCATTTGCTGTGTCCATTGTGGGTGGAGATGGGCAAACTTGCTCATTTACCCACTCACTGTATTTTGCTTAATTATTGTAAACTATATAAATTACTAATAAAAAGCAAAATATATACAATATTTTTTTCCACAACCTCAATCCACGACAAAATATTTTTGCTGAAACTTGTGAATTCTCGTATTTTGCTTATAAACTAGCGCCTATATAACGGCCACCACCACATCATCATCATATCCCCACCATTACCAGTGCCACTCCTAACACCATTATCACCACAACCAACACCAACAACATGACCATTAGATCACAACCAGCACCAAAACCACTACTTCCACCACCAGCAGCTTTACCAGTACCATAACCACCACCAGGGATGGGAAAAAAAAGAAACATATTCACCAGCACCATCCCTACCTCCACCATCATTGCCGGAACCACCACCACCACTAATAAAGACCCTACCACTACCACCACAACCAGTATCACAACTACTACTGTCGCTACCACCACCGCTACCAGCACCATCCCTACCTCCACCTTCACCACCACCCCTAATACCATTACCAGCACCGCCATATGCACCCACACCATCTCTACCTTCACCACCACCACCGTCACCACCACCATCCTAACTTCCACCACCACTACCATAACAACCAGCACCATCGCTATTGTAACAACCATCACCAACACCACAACCATTGCTGCCAAAAATGTTTTTAAAGTAATTTTTATTTTAGAAATCTTTAATATTCCTTATTATTCTATAATAAAGTCCAGTCTAATCTAATATAATTCATGGTTTTCTCTAGATTCCATATAAATCATCTGAATTCTAGAAAAATTAAAATACATTATTATTCATATAATTTCTAATGGTATTCCTATTTCCCATCCTTGCAATTTATAAAATCAATATAGTTTTCAATTATGATATTTTTTTACTTACCACGTATAAAAGTCAAACGAACTTTGAGCTATAATTATCATCGTTTTTTATTTGTCTTTTTCTCCATCACTCTTTCCTTTTCATTAAACAAAACCATTAGAGAAACATCACTCGAAAAATATTATATTTAACTTTTATTACAGTACACGTATGCTTTTATCCTTTATCATTTAATTCGTCGATGCAAAGACGAATTAATCGGCGACTAATCGGTAAACCATCGTTATGGAAGATTTTGTTATTGAAAAATTTAAGGAAAAATCTCCAAACCCTAAATTTATTGAACATCCAAAAAGATTATGTGAATTCTATTAAAAAACACAGGGCCGACCCCGAGAATTTCATGCCCTGAAGTCCAATTCCAAAGTGATGCCCTGTTATATGAAGTTATAATGGCATAAATTATACTAACATAATTCCGTACAATTAATCAATAAATAAAGATTTTTTAAGCATATCAATTAAGAGATAATCACTATAACATTGATTTCCTACTAATGAAAAGCTTTCATTTATTATCAAAAAAAAAAAAAAAGGTAATCATAATGATTTGGCTCAAAGAATATCTTGGCTCAAAGAAATGATATTCGTATGTTGGAACCATTTGGAAGGACATTTTTTTTTTAACATGAAAGAAAAATTTGATTGAATTTAAGAAGTAACACAATTGTTCTGGTCACTTGAGATCAAAGTATTGATCCAAGTTTGGCAATCATGATACCAATCTACTGAAGATACCAGGGTTTTTGCAGATTTAGCTAAAGAGTCAGCTAAACTATTAGCATCCTTATGAACGTAACTACACTCCCAAAATCAAAATCTGATAAAATAAAAAGAACGTCTCCAATTATATTATTTGTCGTCCACTTTACCGAGGCAGTCTTTCCTTAGATAGCTATGTTTTGGGGTAAAAACTGATTCTGCTGGGAATGGTAAATTTGGGTGTGCCGCCGAGAAACGAATCTAAACCCTAAACAAATGCACTGCATGGGAGTACTTTAGATTCGAGAGATCAATCTGTACAATCCTGGCCTAAACCAAGAAATGGCCGTTCCAGACTTGCTTCGGTCACAAAGTGAAGGAGAAGTGTTGATCTTAGGGAGGGAAGCGAAGAAGGTGTTGAGATCAAAATATTGAATTTTGAGGGTGTGGCTGTTTTATGACTTGTATCAGAATTTTGGAACTGGCTTGCCGAATGTAAGCTATCAGTTCTTGGTGTTTTTCTGGATACTTGTGTTGTTAACCAAAACTCAGTTGTTGGTCGAAATAGATTGGAAACCTATTTATACAAGTCATTGAGCACCTTTGATCTCGTAGGAAGTGGAGACAGTTAAGTAGTGGAGAAGTGGGGTTGTGTAGAAAGCGGTTTACCATCACGTTCCCATTGTGAGGGGAAACTGGTCAGCCTTCACCCACTATTCTCTTACTGTTATCTAACTATCCGCTCTTTCCTGACACTTTCTTGTAATGGGCGCATTGCATGCCGCACGCTATAAACCGCCAAACCAATACCCCAAGAGTACCCCTAGTTTGTCACATGTTTGATGTCTCGAGTGTTTCGTGGAAAATGTGCAACAAGTTGCTTTCAGTGGGTCTAATGTGCAAGACCTAGTTATTAGACCAATCGCACGCAAGCTAGGCGGCACAATGGCATAGTGGCAATGTGGCGCCCGTTAGTGGTACAATGGCAATGTGGCGCCTGTTAATGGCGTAGTGGCAAGGTGGTGCCTGCCAATGGTGTAGTGGCAAGGTGGCGCCTGCTACATCTTGGCATATTGGTGTTGGATCCAAATATGGCTTAATGATATTGCCACATCGAACTTAATGCCTAGGTGATGCTATTTGACATGGGTTGACGTAATGGCCCCTGGCCAAATTAGGGTTTGGCATATCAAAACCCTAAGTGGCGCGCGCGATCAAATTGCGCGGACGACGGCATCTTGACAAATATGGCCTTGGCCGTTTTGATCAAAGAAACCACTAAAGGCCATAATGTGGGCATATCCATGGACGATCATGGGTAATCATAATATGGCACGTGCGCCATTCTTTAGGGTCTCTTGGGTCCCACATGGCTTGTGGCATGTTGTGGGCCCAGAGTGGCATAATTGGGCCATGACTAGAAAAATAGGGTTTCCCTTTGGTTTGACCAAAGCCATTGACATATTGCTGCCGTGAATGGCATGGCCTCGCCAATTGGCATATCGGCGTGATTTGGCAGGTCGGCTAGCCACTGGCATGGCGCCCGTGACGATTACTGTGCGCGGTTTAGGATGGTTTGTAGGCAATCCCAACACTTGGGCGCGAATGCAGCAACGGTGTTGGCATGTTGCTTGTGGTGGCATGGTGATGCCTGTTTGGGCGCGTTGGGGAACGACTAAACTTAATAAACCAAGGGCCAAATCGTACAGCCGTGATTGTTTTTGAGACCTGGCTTTGGGCCCTCTAGATTAGATTCCTAATGGAATTAGGCGCATCGACCCACCAACTTCCAATCTTTATTAAAAGTGTGTGTGGCGGGTTTTGAGCGATCTGATTGGTTGATGGGAGAGGGGGCCGACAAGAGAAAGATGGAGCGTGGCCAATGGTAGGCCCGAGAAGATGTTTAAATTACGGCCTACGGGTTATACCGCAAGTGCACGGCGTCTATTAGAGACGCGGCAAGTACGGGTCGATCCACCGAGAGACGAGGGGGTGCTATGTATGATCTAAGGCTTGCTTGACTCGAGTTTCTAAGTAATGTATGTAACACAATATTGGTTGTCGAAGGCTTACCGAGATTGGAATGGTGACTCTAAACTAAGGCAAAGGTATAAAATGTGACAATGGGAAGTACCAGGGTGGTGAATCCACCACAAGACTCTTTGCTAAGGTAATTCAATTCATGTTATGTTCTTATACATTACGAGGAAGATTCTAAAGAGCACTGTGTCACTAATCTTACTAATTCCCCCTAGTATAGAATGTCTTATCACGGTACACTCTATCACAGGTTCCTTAGCTAATTACTAAGCATTACTCATACATTATTAAGCACATAACACCTTCCTTGGTAATTAATGGAGAGTTGATTCACTTTTCACTCCAATTCTCTCCTAGTATTGTTGTCTTCTTACAAAGACCCAATCACAAGAGAATTGGGTTAATTAGCTAACTACTCTCCTATTTCTATTAAGCACAATAAGAACAAAGAACATCAAAAATGCATTTTCTTAACATAAAATCCAGGGTTTCAACAACACCCCAAATTGATGAAATTAAAACATTAGAAGAATAATTAAACTACAAAGTTAAACCTAATTGGATCGCACCGGCTAATCCAAACAGTAACTATTACATACCCACGGTTAATATTTATACATGCAAAAACTTTTCCAAAATACAAACCCTAATTTAATTTAAAATAGAAATTAAATGAAGAGACAAAGCAAACCCATACTCGAATCGCTTCCCTCTTACGCTTCTTGTCGAGATGATGGCTTCCCTCAATTGATCGATTGGACAACCTAACCCTAGTTTTCTCTATCTCGATCTTAGCTCCTAGAGAAGAAGCTATGAACTAGGTAGAGAGACGTTAGGGGATGGTGGTTGTGGCTAGAGTCGGGGAGGTGATGGAGGTGGTGATGTCTCATGCGAGCCTTTGTCGGGGTGAGGGAGAAGGTGGTTTTGCGGGAGGGAGTTGGCTCGAGAGGAAAGAGAAGATGGAAATGAAATGGAGTGTTGGTCGAGAGGGTATAGGGTTAGGTAGTTTGGGTGTTGAGCGGCACAACGAAGTGTCGATGGGAAGGCATCGCCGAGCGTAGGATCTAGCTTCATAGAAATCAACGGTCGAGGGAGAAACCGAGGCGATTTGGTGTTGAGCGAGCATCGAGAATATATGTGAGTGAAGGAGCGACCGTGTGATGAGATCTCAATGGCTCTGGAATGAGCGGGTTCGGATCCGGGTCGTGGGTAGCTCTAGCCCATGTCTTCCTTGTTGGTTTGCAATCGATTCGCGCGCGGAGCTTTGGCCATCTCCTCCATAGATGTTTGACTCCAATTCTTCGCTCTTTTGGCTCCTCGGATTCTCCGAGCTTTATTTATTACCTAAAACACGAAATTAATTAAAACAAATATTTATTCTTGAAAACAAAGAAAATACGAATCTGGGATAATATCTCGATTTCTAAGCGCAAAGATGAGTAAAATGCCAATAAAAAGGTGTATAAATATGCACTATTTGGCACTCATCAAATACCCCCAAACCCGAATTTTACTTGTCCTCAAGTGAAATGAAAATAAGAAATCCTAACTATACCCCCGTCGTCTCTCGAATGCATTTAGCGTATGCACTAAGCCTTTAAACCCCTAGGTGTCCCTAGTGGACGAGTTGTAGTCTCGTGAGGGTTTACAAGAGGTGTACCCACAAAACCTTCTCCAACTTCGGTGTAAAGAGTCTCAAGCCTCCAAGAAGCTATGAGGACATAGAGTTTTGCATGCTAGTGTGAAGTTAGAACTATCGAAGAACGCATTCTCATCCTTAAGTCTTTGAGCGGTATAACCATACCATATGAAAGAATTCGGATTCGATTGTGATCATAAGTCTCAAATTCTGCCTCACCATTAGGGTTTTATGATAATTGCACTCAAAAAGATCGCTTTTTTAGTCTCTCATGTGTGCAGGCAGGAATAAAGAGAGAAATCCCGCACACGTTGTAGGTAAGAAGGATAACCTTCCGAAATAAAATGCGAGACTCCACGAGAAATGTGGACAAAAAGAATCTTTTTCTCATGATCTTTAAGAAAGGAAATCAACCATTAGCAAGGGGTGGGAGTACTCACTACCTTTTCACCCGATCGGCAATTAACATCACTCTCATAAGAACCATAGAAATGTCTTCAATCTTCGGTCTTCGGTCTTGGTCTTCAACTATTGATGACCAACTTGAACTTCACAAAAACTTAATAATAATTAATTTTTTTTTTTTTTTTTTTTTTTTTTAACAAACACTAACAACGATAAAATTTAAATTTTCACAAACTTCATTAATTCTCATCTTCTTTTCCTTTGAAATATGTAACTTGGACTATCTCAACTTTTCTTCAAATATTCTGCTAATGCTCCGCTGGCAGACGATGATGTGTTTCTATGGGTCTTGGCTTGATTGAGAGAGAGAATGATGCTAACTACAAATCGGTATTTAGAAGGAGTTTTCATCTTTAGACGTCACCCTCATGATTGACTAATTAGCACTCAAGAGATCAAAAGTAGTGCTTTGAAAGTGGTGCGAAGTCGGGTAGCTCACCATTCCTACCCTAATTGACGTACGGTGACACACACTCTAAAAGCTTTTCTAGAAAGTCACAAAGAGTGAAAGGTCGGTACCTCGCTTGATGTAAAATGGGTAGTCTCCACTATGGGTGATCACAATTCTACTACGAATATCTAAACAGCACCTAATTCGCCCTCCGGTATGGTTAAATCCAACTTTAACGCTCTAATCAACTAAGAAACCCGATTGTGTTCTCCTAAGCTTCCATTTCTGTTATTTCGGTCGATTCTCTATGTAAACATAGCTAAAAGCATGCTAGTGACTCTAAAATCTCTAAAAGTTGGAGGTTTTTATTTGCAAAAGTTTTTGAATTTTGAATTTTGAATTTTTTTTTTTTTTAGATAAGAAGGAAAACAAAAAGACTAAAATTCTACCAAAAAGACTAAAAACTCTACATGCAAATCACACCCCCAAACCTAAATCAAACATTGTCCGCAATGTGTCACGTATAGGAAAAATTTAAACAGTCCGTACCCAGAGAACTATGCTTTGAAAAGATAAAAGGGAAGAGATTACCTGGATGTCGGCGGGAGCTAGGTTGAGCTTCATTCGTCAAGGCTAGAATCCAATATTCTCAACGGAGATCATATCGGATTAGCATAATATATGTGCAAGAAGACTCAACCGAATCAAAAAAAGAAAAATTTAACAAGTCCTACTGGATATATACAATGAAAATGCACCATAAACTAACGGTCTAAAGAGTTGAGGATCAACCCAAAAGACGATATGTACAACCATCAACAATCTTACACAAATATCACATGAGAGTGCAAGTAAGACTCCAGTAGATGTGAAGGAGTTTCCCCAAACCTAAACTTGTGAACATGTGTGTTTGTGAGAACAAAATCTTGCAATTTTAAAGGTCTAACTCAAAATGAGTTTTGCTAATTACAAAAGGTGACATACACATTCCAACCGTGGCTCCTTAAGAGTGTTATACTTTGATGCAAAATAGTCCAAGAGGACTTGGGAAGCACAAAGTTCTAGGCCTAAGTTAGGCATTTTTAGAAAAGTTGGTTTTGCAATTTTGTGACACACTACACCTAGGTTTGGTGGAGGAGTTTCAATTTGTGACTCAGGAGAGAGGTTAGGTACATCTAAGTTGTGTTCATGTATAAAATCATTTGCACCGTCACACTCTTTCCTAAAGTCAAAAGAGGGTAAATCATGTTCACTTTCACAGGACAATTCCACAGGATCCATATCAACATCACATGCATGAATATCAGAAGAAGCATCATTCATATGGTTCACATTTAGGAGAGACACTTAATGTCTCGAACCTAAAAGATTCTACTACATTTTCAAAATACACATGCTCTTCATATTCATCATCATCATCATCATCATAGCAAAAATTCATTTCCCTAACATTCATTTCACTGAAATTCCTCCCTTTCCTCATTTAGTGCATCAAGGATTTGACTCATTTGAATTCTAAACTCGCAAACCTTTGCTCAAGGTTTTGATTCAATTCTAAATTTTATTTTGTTGTTCAATGGAAGGAGAGTTTTCAACAGTAGGAAATTCATTATCAATGTTATATGGATGGTCATGCATTGCATTCATTTCAAGCCTAGCATTTTGCTCCATAAGTGTTTCCATTGTTGATTGCAAACTAGGAGTTGGGGAGTATAAAATTGTTCATCTCCCCACTGTGGTGAATGATGCATGTGTGCAGGTTGATTATGGTCCCAATAGTCACTTCTGACACTTTGTACATTGGATTATCATGGTTTTCCTAGACATGTCTAAAAGCATGCAAAATATAACGTATTCAGCAGGGTGGTCTAAGCCACCACATGCGGTGCAAGCATGCATTTCATATTGCCTAGAAAAACTAGATTCGACAGATTGCTTTTCTAAAGCGATTGCCTATCTAAAGCGAGATAGTCGAGCTTAATTGGTCTAAAAGTGATGATCAAATGGGAAAAAATTGTTCATTTTCAACCTCGTGGTGGATGATGTATGTGATCATAATGGGATTAGGTATGTGAGGTCAGTGGCCACGAAAGCAGGGCCCATAAAATTCCCTAAAGTCACTATGGTATATGGGGTGTTCATCCTGTGATAGGTGCCCGTAACAAGCTCTCTAAGGGGATTTATTTGTTCCATCCCCAGGATGCGGACCAATATCCCCGACATGATTTATCAAATTGAACTCACAATCTAATTTGGTTTATGTGGGTTTTGTTTGGTTTAAATGGGTTCATTTTTGGTTTTGTTGGGAAAGTTTGGTTTATGTGGGTTTTGGTTTTGTTTGGGATTTGTTGTTTGAAGCCAGTAGGTCTAAGTGTAACCCAAAGAATTGAATGAGTATAGCCTAGAAGTAAGTTGAGATGGGCTGAGTTTTGTTGCACAGCCCGGCAGTGGAGGCTAATCTATGTGGGCTGAAAATCGCTCTAGAAGTAAAAACCAGTTTAGGTTGAAGTGGGCTCGGTTCGGTGTAAGCCCAAGTTATGGGTTCAGTGAGCCCAGCTGGTGTGGGCTTCGATTATAAACGGCCGATTCAACTCGGTAAATCATTGAGTTAGGATTGACTTCGGCTATTCGAAAGGCAACTCAACTCGGCCGGGTTTGACTCGAGTGAACGATAACTCGTTCACTCACTCAGCTTTAGTCGACTTTTACTCGACCGAGTCAAAGTTTCTATTCACCCTCACTCACTCACTCGCCGCAGTCAACAAGTGTAGTTGTTCTCAAGCAAAAATTTTAGATTTTCGACTCCAATTTGAGCTTCAATTGCTCAAATCTGGCGGGGGCTAAGCTCAAAGGGATTTTAGTCAAGTTTGTGCAAAGAGCCAACAGCACAACTCACGGCTTTGCTACACACCACAAAGCTCACAAAGAAAGATTTGCGGCTCAGTTATGCGACAACTCACTCGGCTTGGCAGCTCAAAAATTAGGCTCTACAGGGTATGTATGTACAGGCCGACGAGTAAACACCCACAGTGGTAGCACAATCTAACACAACAGGGGTTTCGCACAAGCATGCGAATATTGACAATAAATTGGCTCAACAAACAAAGTGGGTGGAGCTCAATAATTCACGTGTCAAGCTCAAGGGTTGCGGGGGCCAATGTGGTCGCTCGCCCAAGGCAAGTTTCAAGAATGTATAGGTTTTCGATGGCTCACCAACTCAATAACACATTCATTCAACCAATGTATTGGTTCACGGGGCTGATGACTCGGGCAGGTCTCTAGCTCACTGTGTGAACCGGGCTTGACAATGCACAAATTTCAAATGACCAAGCATTGAGATTCAAAGCTATCACGGGTTGGCTGTCACAGGTTATAATGATTTTACATGTAGCCTCGCAAAATGGGGCGGAGGTTTTCGAGCTCTCTAATGGTACACTCAGCTTCAGGCGATCAGTTTTAGTCAGGGTTCAAGCATGCATTCAGGTGTGTGCATTCGAGTGGTCCGCTTTCGTTGTTTGCGGGTTAAACGGCCACAGGAAAGCACGAGGATCCGAGAGCTATTCTGGCATAGTTACTCACCTTAAGGCCCGTGCTTTTCTTTGCCTTCCTTAGGTTGCTTTAGCAGCTCAGCCATGAGGTGGCACATACTCTAATCTGCACCTTTCCTTGTCTTTCTCCTTTTGGCAAGCACAGCCCAAAGACTTTGTTGCTCAACAAACAATTTTAGTACCCGGAATGCATGTGATGGGCCCAAGGGTTATGAATATCAATACTTTGGCACATGTCTGTGAGAGTGACTTGGACCTACAGGGACCAAGAATTTCAGTCAACACCGAGCTACAAGGCAAAGATGGAGTTTATGAGATGCGGATGGAGTACTCACTTACATTATATAACTACACGAGAGTCACAGTGAGAATGCAAACATGTGATCTGAGATGCAAATGCAGATGCGGATGTGCACTTAAGTTACGAGTTATGGAAACTAAAAGTTACACTAGATATGTACAGTGGATGAATAAATTTCGGTAAAGACAAGCACAAAAATCAGCAGGGGCACACCCAAGTCCCGCAACGGCGCAAAAACTTGGTAGGCCCGAGAAGATGTTTAAATTACGGCCTACGGGTTATACATAAGTGCACGGCGTCTGGCCAGAGACGCGGCAAGTACGGGTCGATCCACGAGAGACGAGGGGTGCTATGTATGATCTAAGGCTTGCTTGACTGAGTTTCTAAGTAATGTATGTAACACAATATTGGAGTTGTCGAAGCGACCGAGATTGGAATGGTGACTCTAAACTAAGGCAAAGGTATAAAATGTGACAATGGGAAGTACCGGTGGTGAATCCACCACAAGACTCTTTGCTAAGGTAATTCAATTCATGTTATGTTCTTATACATTCTCGAGGAAGATTCTAAAGAGCACCGTGTCACTAATCTTACTAATTCCCCCTAGTATGTAGAATGTCTTATCACTTCTTAAGTACACTCTATCACAGTTCCTTAGCTAATTACTAAGCATTACTCATACATTATTAAGCACATAACACCTTCCTTGGTAATTAATGGAGAGTTGATTCACTTTTCACTCCAATTCTCTCCTAGGATTGGCCGTCTTCTTACAAGACGGTAATCACAAGAGAATTGGGTTAATTAGCTAACTACTCTCCTATTTCTATTAAGCACAATAAGAACAAAGAACATCAAAATGATTTTCTTAACATAAAATCCAGGGTTTCAACAACACCCCAGCTGATGAAATTAAAACATTAGAAGAATAATTAAACTACAAAGTTAAACCTAATTGACTGCACTGGCTAATCCAGCCGTAACTATTACATACCCACAGTTCTGATATTTATACATGCAAAAACTTTTCCAAAATACAAACCCTAATTTAATTTAAAATAGAAATTAAATGAAGAGACAGAGTACCCATACTCTGAATCGCTTCCCTCTTCACTTGTGCGGCTCTGAGATGATGGCTTCCCTCAATTGATCGATTGGACAGAACCCTAACCTAGTTTTCTCTATCTCGATCTTAGCTCCTAGAGAAGAAGAAGCTATGAACTAGGTAGAGAGACGTTAGGGGATGGTGGTTGTGGCTAGAGTCGGGAGGTGATGGAGGTGGTGATGTAAATGCAGAGCTCTGACCGTCGGGTGAGGAGAAGGTGGTTTTGCAGAGGAGTTGGTCGAGAGGAAAGAGAAGATGGAAATGAAATGGAGTGTTGGTCGAGAGGGTATAGGGTTAGGTAGTTTGGGTGTTGAGCGGGCACAACGAAGTGTCGATGGGAAGGCATCGGCGAGCGTAGGATCTACCGGGAGAAATACGAACTGGTCCGAGGGAGAACCGAGGCGATTTGGTGTTGAGCGGAGCATCGAGAAATATATGTGAGTGAAGGAGCGACCGTGTGATGAGATCTCAATGGCTCGGAATGAGCGGGTTCGGATCCGGGTCGTGGGTAGCTCTAGCCCATGTCTTCCTTGTTGGTTTGCAACTCTGATTCGTGTGAGCTTTGGCTATCTCTGCTCCATAGATGTTTGACTCAATTCTTCGCTCTTTGGCTCCTCGATTCTCCGAGCTTTATTTATTACCTAAAAACACGAAATTAATTAAAACAAATATTTATTCTTGAAAACAAAGAAAATACGAATGGGATAATATCTCGATTTCTAAGCGCAAAAGATGAGTAAAATGCCAATAAAAAGGTGTATAAATATGCACTATTTGGCACTCATCAGCCAACGGCCACAGTCGACGCCTATTGGAGCGGTTCGTCCGGCTTTGTGGCGTGGCCGCTCCTCTATCGTCATTGCTCTTTATTTGCCGAAATTCCTCTTTTTATTTCTTGTTTTAAAGCAGGGACTTTGTTCCTACTAGCTCTATGGCGAATCCTTTTCCTAGCTTACCTAGGTTTGGCCTCGACTAATAGGGTTCGAGATATTTGCACAAAGCACAAAAGACCTAATGTTTGCAAATTAATTAGGCCGAAAACTTGAATCTTGTGAGTTATCACAAAAATTGAATAAATTTAACAAATTATGTGTGTTGACACAAAAATTCTTTTATTCTCGGAGAGCGCTTAACGCGTCTTGATTGAGCATTTTCATGCGGACTTAATTTTGATACTTCGGAAATTCGTTCTATCATTTAGTGAACACTAATTGTCATGTCATACTAAGGGTTCAGCTGGGGAACATAGCATAGTAAAATACTCAATAAACCATACACTAATGAGTAATGCAGGCGAGAGTTTTACAGAATGTTTGGGATTGTTGCTACATGCACCATTCTGGAATAAATATACTGAATTGATCAATACATGAGTGGAGAGGCCCGGACACTCATTACTTTTAAATGGCTCAGTCCCTTTGCAGACGGCGCATTAATACATGGTTTTACAATTTTAGTCCTGAACTAAAAACCACCATGAACAAGCTCTCACAACATTCAAACAGTCTCCTTCCAGATATATTCTCCCGAGTCCTCGTTCCTTAGCCCATAAAACTACTTCTAAAGCTCCTAAAGCCTCTGCTTGCTCTGAACCATTTGGAAGGATTGTACACATGATATTAGGATTATACATATGATTAATATAGCAAAACTAAATAATTTAGACAACACTCTTGCAAGTGGGCTAAATTAGTTAAGTTTAATTCCCGATTTGAATTAGTTAAGCATTAATTCAATGAAAATTAATATGGGATCCACGAAACAAGGGAGTAAATATTTTTACCAAATTTCAGTTCGTAATACAAGGAAAATTTCCGTGAAATATGTTTGAAAGAAGTTAGCTTATCCAAATGTTTTTTGATGCCCCTATCAAATTTCTGCCCAAAGTTGAACTTCGACAACTTTGCCACAGGGTCGGCACTGAAAAAACTCAAGGTTCAATAGTGTGCTAATCAAATAATAAAAATGTTTAATTTATTGAGATGGATACGAGGAAGAATGAAGAAGTAAATTAGAAATTAGGGTTTCGTAGTGTTTAATTGTTGGGGTGGCTTTAGTTTTGGGGTCTAAATAGAAATTCAGAGGTAGTATTTAGGATTTCTAAATATTCATTTGGGTGGTACATAAGATAATTGGGGATATCAATTTATGGGGATGGGAAATAGGAAAGTTTTTTTTTTTTTTTTTTACATTAAAAAGGGACTAACTTATGGCGTTAGCGGCCGTGGTTACATTGGTATTATAGCCATCAATTGCAACTAACAAATTAAAAGAATTACATGAAAAATTAAAAACGAACAATAGTAGGTAAATGTTAAAACCACCGAAAGGGGTTGGACACGCATATGTTGCCTCGTTAAAAACCTTGACATGGAAAATTCATAGCCAAAGGGATAAAACCTTGACGAAGGAAAAGAGCACAACGCGATGAGTCATTGACAAGATCTTAAGACCAAATATACAAAGATAACCAAACTAATTATAATTATTCAATAACATAGGAAGCATTTGTTCTCCATTGTTACCCAATGAGTAGTCTTGTAAAACTGACAGTATGCATTTATTGAGGTAGTATGTAAGGAGTTATAGTAATTGGACTAAAGGGGAGGGATAATTATTGTGTCAAGTGAAAAAGACCATAGACACCAAATCCAATCTTTTTATGTTGATTGATCAGTTAGATTTTACAAAAAAGTGACCATATAAAAGTCCTCCCTCACTTCGCTCGGTCGGCCCAAAAATTTGTAACTAAGCAAAAGAAAAATCAAAAACATTATTTTTGGAGACGGATATATTTTTTCCCTAATTTTAGGAAAAATAGGAAGAAGGATATCGGGTTTGTGTTGTCACATAAAAAACCCACACACAATATCAGAGAAGCTTTTAGGTGACAAGGCTTGAGAGCATCTCCAACAGTGGGTGTTAAAAATCCTACGTGGAGTTTTTATTTAGATCCTTATTTATGGGGTTTTATATATGTGGGAAAAATAACAATGTTTTGCTTATATACCATCTCCAATGGTGGAGGGTCTTATTTTTAAGATTAGTTTTTTGGATAAAGAATAAAAGTGATTTCTTTTTTTCCTATTGGTTTAGAAAAATTTATTTGGAAATAATAATTAAAAAAGTTGTTAAATTGATGACATGGAGGTCATTCTCAAGGTCTAAATAAGACTTTCTATAAGACACTCTTATTTATTTTCACACCCCTCCTTTTTCGTAGGACCTACTATTGGAGATGGATTTATGGAAAATGGGGGTGTAAAATCTTACGTGTCATGAAAAATAAATAATTTCACCCTCTATTGGAGATGCTCTGAACAAAGTGAAAACTTGTTTGTTTCTAATTTACGGAAGACAAAAATTAGTCTGTAGTTACTATTTAGATGTGCTTTATGTATAATTAGATAATGTAGTATTTATTTTCTTAATATTTGATACGTGGAGAATCCCACCATTCGCCCATTGATATCTAAAATTATCCCCCACATAATTGGTGTAATCTTCACAATCTTCTCCATCGTCATCAAGCACATCATAATTATTGAACTCAAAAATATTATTGAACTTAAAGAGATTAAAGTGCTTTATTGGTTGGATATGCAATAAGTTTTAAGTTTTAACATTCATCAATGGGCCTACATGGATAAGAATGATCTCTTCTCCTCAATTTCATGGGATCCTTTATAAAGAACCCTCGTTTGGGGCATACATGAAAATTTTGGGGCATACATACTTATTATGCCATCCAATGCAAGATGATAAGGGGTGTTCTAGTGATGCTTAAGTTAATACCCTTATATAGTTTAAATTACATTATTACCCTTCCACTAAATTAAATTCTAATCCTAAAACCCTCCCACTAATTAACACATCCACTAATTAATTACCCTCCCACTAATTAACCATTACTTAATTAATTATTTTTTAAAAAAAACTTAAACTCTTATTCCTTCTTCTTCTCTCTTCTTATTCCCTTTTATTCTCCCTCTTTAAGAAGAACAACCCAACTCTTCTCAAAAATCAAAATCGTAGCATCTCAATCTAGGGTTTTTGAAAAAGATGGAGTTGAAGAGGATAGTGGATTAATTGGTGTTGGAGAGCGAGAGATAGACCCCGACTCTTTAAAATTGCACATTGAAAGGTATTTCCCAAAAACCCATAACTTGTTTTTATTCGTATTTGATTGATAAAATGAGATGTATTGGACAATCCTCGTCATTTCGGTAGTTATAGAGTCGTGTTCTATTTGAAATGTATCAGCCGAACTTAATTTGTTTTTCTTCAGAAGAAGAACAGTTCGGCTGAAAAAATGTTTTACGTTGAATATCGGATCAGTCGAACCTTAATGTTCGGCTGATAATTTTTTTTTGCATTTTTTAGCCGAACTCAATACTGATAGTCGTTAATCCATTTTACTTTGTTCGGCTCAGTATGATAAATATCGAGTGTGCCGAACTTTATTTTGTGTACGAGTGTGTCATTTTGCAAACTTTTCCATCTATGGGTTACTTATCACCTTGTCTAGCTTGATTTTTCTTCTCAAAATTGATGCATGTCGTTATAGGGCTTTGGATGTATTTTTTATGATGTGAAAGATAATATGAATGATAAAATGTGGTGTAAAGAGATGATAAAGACTGAAAGATCTCTTCTTAGGGATTTTCTTATATAAATCTCTCAAAGTAAGGCTTTAGAATCCTTCCGAAACCGTTTCTCCTTGAGATAGAAGTCAATTTTGCGTCCAAACATGTCCCAGAAGAGTGTCAAGTTCGGCTAATACCTTGCCAACATTTCCCGGCCTAACCTAACAAGTGAAATTTACCCCGGGTGGTTGTCAGGTTCGGCTGACTCGATTGGATTACTTTTAAGCCGAACTTATCTTTGTAAACACTTCGAAAATCTTGATTTGTAGGCTCCAGGTTCGGCTAACTCATGATGATGAGTTATCAGCCAAACTTATCTCTGTACACTCAAGTTTTATGATTTTATTTTGGCCATAACTTCTTCGTCCGATGTCGGAATGACCTCATTCTTTTGCGTTGTTTTCGTCTTTTCATTCTCTTGAAGATGACGATAATATCTCATTGATTTGAATGAGTTTAATTTGTACCTTGATATTCTCCATTAGTAGACTTTACTTTCTTTTGGTCGATTCATCTAAACAAAGGCTGCACATTAGAAAACAAACGTAATGAAAATTAATATGCAAGAATAATAGCTAAAGAAATGATTGAATTGACACTATAAACATGTAAATTATGCACCTATCAAAAATAAAGAAACATGTTCGGTTGATCAAGAAAGCACATTTATTAGTTGAACTTCTAACTTGTAAGTTGCCGCAAAATATACAAAATGTGGTTCGGCTAACAAGTATTGTGTTTCGAATGAGCCGAACTGTTCATCTACCAGCTTAGGTTCGGCTTAGTAACTAATAGCCGAACTGTTCATCATAAGTAGGTTCAAATGATAATTGTAAGAGACTCTAACCCAACATTGGACAACCGAACTTCTTGTAAAAATTCAATCTTTTGGATAATTCAACCCGCAAATGGATATTAAACATCATCTTCCACATATATCAACAATCACAAAGATCTCAAAAAGAAAAAAATAAGGGTTTTTTCTCTCCACTTTATCTTCTTCTTCTTCTATAATAACCCAATCAATCTCTAAAAGAAAATTACTCTCCTAAATTAACACTAACACTAACTCTAATCATTAACAACTAATCATTAAAACTAACACTTATTAAACACTAATCATTTAAGGGTTTTTTTTGCGAATATGAAAAATGGATGGATAGGGGGTACTCTAGAAACACTATTTCCAACCCTGTTTTTGTCCTATTCAATATGCCCCAAATGACGGTTCTTTATAAACCATGATTAGGAAACTTATTAGGATATAAGCGACACATGTGAATCCACAATAAGGGTACCTCGGGTAAACCAGGCGATCCCTTATTTTTGTCCATTGTTGGTGTTTTGGCACAACATGTCATGGGAGAATTTTATCTCAAGCTCCAAAAGGCAGTTTCCGGCCAATGGTAGCTTTGAATTTGTGTCTGGCACAAAATCGGATACAACGGGCAAATTTTGTGTGTGGCATAAGATACGTACAATTGAGAAAATTTTGTGGCTGGCACAAAATTGAGAAAATTTTGTGGCTGACACAAAATTGAGTAAAATGAACATATTTGTGTCTGGCACAAAATTGACAGTTTTTTTTGTAGTTTTTGTGTATGGCACGAAAATTACTTGATTTTGCGAACATAATTACCATGTTTCAACCAAGTAATTTTGTGTGCGGCTTGTCATATGTTTTCATATAAGCTTGTTCAGACACTGTAATAAATCCATATCATTCAGCTAGATGTTGTTGCAAGGCAATTTTTTAGGAATTCAGCCGTGGAATATAGCATAAATCGAACTCAAATCTGCTCTATACCAATTGATTATTCGTCTAGAGCTTGAGATTTATTCTGCAAAAACTACAAAATATCTGAGAGTATTGCAACAAGCACCAGCACTATTCTTATAATTTTATATGTATGCAGATACCGAATCATACAGTAAATACGGTTGTACGTCTATGTATATTTTCCGAGTTCAGCTAGGTGAAACACATATATAGCTATACATACAGAGAGATAGGCATAAACACCTATTACTACTTAGTATATTCTTAAAATTCTTTGCAGAATGAAAATATACTAAAGTTTATTAGTATTTCTTATATGAGGTCAGAAACAAATTTTTATAGATTTCACTTTCAGCAAAAACCCACCATCAACAACTACGAAAACGCCTCAAAAACAAAGGTATAGGCCATATAATTCGAACCTAGATAGTTCAAACTTTGAACTAATTGGTGCATCAACATGTTTAAAACCTATTTTGAACTTATTTTTATTGTCTTCAGGTTTGTATAACTGTACCACTTTGGAAATGCTTTTCAAGTCAAAAACCTAGGTTTGGACCAATGAGTCCCCAAAAAAAAACAAACAAAAACACACGTATGTATTATATATGGATTTAGACCATTGTGTGGCACCTAATGGTCCAAATTATCTTGGTTTTCGCACAACCACCATCACCTGCACCGCCAATGCCATCTTCCTCTACGACATTATTACTAATACTATCAACTTTAATAACGGTACTACCAAAAATGCCATCATCAATCTTCTACCACCATTATCCAACTATGAAAGAAAATTTCTAAGTTGACTTATTAGCATATGCAACAGCAAGAAATCCCACAAAAAATCTAAGCCCAATCTTATAGTCACAATTCCGGGATGAGAATGGGTACATCAAACACAATATCAAAATTGTCTTTAGTTGACATATGCCATAAGGTTTTACGTGGTTCGGTATTAAAATTTACGTCCACTGGGTTGACTTAACTTGATTTATCAAAGGTTACATGTGGTAAAAGGATAAATCTCTCAATAGCAAGGTAAATTAGGTAACTGATTGAAAAAAGTCTCTCTACATTGTTCTCTCGTGCATTTTCTAACCCGTTAAACAGAATACAAGTTTTCCTTTTATAGCATATAAGTCATGCATCACCCACATATTAATGCCACATAATATTAATTTTTGTTAACTCGGGGAGCGTTCCGAATTCAATGAGGATATTTTATCTTTTATTCGATCATTCTTTTCATCCAACATTGTAGTCGAATCTGTTTTTGAAACGTTGCTTAGTGAATTTGGTCTTCTTGAGATCTGACCACTTTGGGCCCCACTATATGCATTGTTGCTTAGTTCAAACTGCTACATCCATCTTATTTTACCATTACAGGCAACAACATCTCAGTCTTGTGGTATATATCTTAGGTGAAGCTTGAAGTAATATATTTGATTCAGTATTTCCCGAGTCATTATTCATCACTTGCTTCAGTTTTTCGAGGTAACGAAGATAATTAAAATACGAGCTAGTTTCATAACATTATTAAAGTTGCAGCTTTCAACAGCTATGAGAATACAAGAAGATAATTTCAATTTCCTTTTTATGAAACGTTTGTTACACAGAACCAAAGTATGGTATATGAAGGGAACTAACACTTGAAAAGGGTGGAAAACTAGTTAGAATAGTTGGTGTCAAAAAAGAAGAAGAAGGGGAGTACTTGCTGGACGATCTGGCATTTTATATAAACTTTTTTCTATATAGTTATAAACTCTTCTTATTTCTTGGGCCACTTTAGCGTGTCCCCAAAGTAAACATAACCAGATTCACGATCCTCGGTAGCGTTTCCATCTCTAGATTGTTGCATAAGATTAAATTTCATATTCATGTATAAAAAAGAAGTGTATTTCGTCTGGAAAAGCGTGAGGCTACCCAGTATACCACCAGATTTTTTATCATAACCTATACATACATTCCGTGAATGATTTTTCTCAAGATAGAGAAGATATCAAAATTCACATAGATATTAACGTCTAGGTATTTATACTTAAATTATAAAGGATTTCCAATACCAATATAACACAATTAACGTGGAAAAGTGCAAATACATAAAAATCCCGAAACCTATTCCTTTTGGAATAATCCTTGAATTAATCCGTTACCTATGCCTACTATCAGAGTTAGGTCTAGTGTAGTTGAGATGAAATATACCAGCTCTAAGTTACCCCGCTTCAACAATATCCCTACGCCTACAACCACCTTGGTCCTACGCAGGTGAATCTTCTAACAGATGTCCGTTATTGTCAAAGATTTTCTCCCAGTCCGTTGAGAAGATTATCGCTACCCGCCTCCTACCAGACGATTAAGAATTCATTGAGATTATCAAATCAATACAATCAAGCAAAAACTATATGATTAAAATCAGTGTGGATCACGACTAAGATGAAACTTCTAAGATAAGTTTATTCAATTAACTAGTGACCCTTTGATCCCCATACTACAAACACATGTGGTAAACCAACCAAACGTCATGTAGAAACTCAACAATGTTTCACAGATCGGAATATTCAATTATACGACAACACGAGTTTTACCCTTAGATTTCAACCGGAATTTTACAAAATATAACAACTTATCTAGACAATTCTTAACTGAATTTATATCAGAAGATAAGGACCTTGAAATGAGCATCAACTATACATCAAGAAAGTTACAACCAATCAAAAACTAAAAGCAAATAAAAACATAAAATACCAGTTTCTCATATACCAAGGTAGAGATACTTCCAGGCTTCTCGATCCCTTGAAAAGATTTTAAAGTCACACTCTAATCATGATCGAAGGCTCGAAGGTAATAGGCCCTACCAGTCTGATACTTAATCACAAGTACTCGTTCGATGGGATAAGATGAGATGTCTGCAGAGAGTCCCTATATATAGTTTTCAAGCGTAAGTTTTTGGTATCTAAACTTGATAACAGATTTGACATTCCAACAAATGTGCATTTAATCGAGCAACGTCCTAACACTGTCAACCGACCCTTACCTTACACTCCATGCTCACCACTTAGCCAACAAATATTTTACACCTACAACAAATTCACATATCTGAAGAAGCCTTTATATCTGTAGAACAGATCCAAATATACCGAGATTTTAGACACCCTAAAAATATTATACCTTAATTTGGACAGTAATGAGTCCTGTTTTTAATAATGAGTTCCATAAAAAATCCATGAGATCTGTGAGAAATATCAATCGATGCGAGTTCCAACTTTGAAATTTTCTTGAATGTTCAAAATCTTGGGGTGACAAGCATTTTTGTTGATTTTTATGTAGGAAAAATACTTTAGTAGCTTGAAAGGACAAAAACTAATCGGGTCATTTCTCATCTTTAAGGTCGTCCCTTAACATACCCAGCATGGCTATCTAAGACTAAATCCCCTTATTCTATTTTTTGCCTTTAAATATGTATTTAGACAATTTATAACAAGATCAATCAAGTCTAGGCTAATTATTGGATTATCCACATCAAAAAATAAAATAAAATAAACATTGGTTCTAGGTGATAGGTTATGATTAATGGAATTATTTTTTAATGTTGGAATTTTTTGAATAGAAATATGAATAGGTATGTCAACTCACTTGAGTCTTTTCAACAATAGTGTCTTATCCCAAGGGAAGTGACTCTCCATTAGAGCAACTCCAGTGGTGCGACTAAACCCAAAGATCAAAGACCAAAAAAAAAAAACCAAATTTTAGTTTGGTCCATCGTGTGACGCAGGTGGGTGGCGAGTAAATTTAGTCGAGCGGGGAGTATAAGTTCGCTGGTGTGGGCGTAAACTTTATCCCCGCCTGAGGCAAAAAAAAAAAAAAAAAAAAAATTTGGGGCGTTGATATAGTCCACTTTGGAGTGGGGCGAACATTAAAAGAATCAACGCCCCAAAAAAGAATAAAAAAAAAAAAAATGGGACGAACATTTTATCACCGCTTGGTGTGGGGCGGACATTTTATCACCGCTTGGTGTGGGGCGAACATTTTATCCCCGTCTGGTTTTGGGGCGAACATTATATCCCCGCCCGACTATATTTGGGTTTAGTCTTTGGTCCCCGACCAAATATAATCGCCCACTGTTCATTTAGTCTGGGATTTGGTCTTTGGTCCGTCCCGCTACGCCTGGTTCAGAGACCAAATAAATGGGTATAGTCGCCCACTGCAGTTGCTCTTAAAGGATGTGACTTTTGGCGAAAGGACATGTCCAAGAGTCTCCTTGAACCTATATAAACCCCACACATTCTTCATTGCGATATGTTTTTAGAGTCATAAAACTAGTACTAGAAATTTAAGAGTTTGCATGTGTCTTCAAGAGTTAAAGAAGAGTTTGTGCTACATCCATTCGCGTTCATTGTTCGGTGTTATCGAAGTCTGCGAAAAACATCGAGGTATTGTTGAATGTTGGAGACATGTGCCGCTAAATCAGAATGAATTATATACGGGGCATCAAATGTCTTAAGCAAAGAGATTACTCGCCTAAATACACCCAAGTAAGTTTGTTTAAGTTTTGTGATTGATCGTCTTTTCTATCATTCTTTTCTTGTTTTGTTGTTGGTATTACGAGATGTAATACATAAGTGAAAACCGTGTTACAAATAGTTGTAACGGATCGGTGAATAATACATGAGTTGTATTATTGGAGAATCGGTAACGAAGATCATTATCCAACAATCTTAAGACATTTGATCTTTTATCTTTGTTACTGATTATTTGTGGTCTACATGTAAACCCATTTTTGGCCATTACATACTGGAATAACCATGTTGATAAGTGGTTAGTTGCTGGGACGTTTTGAAATATGAAATGTGCAACAAAACATTTCATTGGCCCCATTGGTTTACATTATGGAGATTCTTTACTGTTCAAAAGTTAGTTTGAACATTTCACTGGCCCCCATCAATTATGGATGTACTGTAAAGCGGTGTTACGAAATAGATATATAAATTTCTACTGCAACACAGTACGTGGGGCTGGTAATGTACTGATTTGGGATTCTGTAATGTACCGGAAATCTCATAATCTCAGACATAGTTTGCTTGGATGGTTCTGGGATGGACCGTCTAAAGTCTCAAAAGACATACTAAAGTTAGAGCGTGGGAGGTTGCTGTGTGTGTGCCAACTACAGAAACTTACCTAGTGTTTGGAAGTTTCTCTTTATTCCCTTCCCAAATGCATATTCCTTCCATGCAAATTCAGATCCATTTAAACATGGAGTCTCTAGAAAATGTGCCGCACCGTCGTTACTTGTATGTTTCTCTTCTAAGAGACGTCTTGTTCATGAAAGGATGCATGACGGTTAGGTGGAAACACTTATTAGTTTCTTAAGTATGGAAAATACTATGAAGAGACATCTGGTGTATGGAAAGGTGAATGTCGGTTAGTTGCACATGGTTTTGGTTGACGGTTAGATTCACCCAAACAGGTGAAAGTTGAAGAGGCTTTGATTTTTCAAATATGAAATTTAAGAAATCACGACTTTTCTCAATCATATAGTCATCGGGAATTCGGGATTCCGGATACTGATATGGTATTTTATGAAGTGTACGTTAAATTGGCTAATGTGCTGATGGTGTATGATCTTGAACACGCTTGTTTGATGATTCAAGATTGGGATCTAGTATCATCAAAGATGAATCCGGCTATACTGAAACCAAGAGGACAGAATCCCGACCAATGATTGAGATTAGGATGTATTTCTTGGATGAAGAGATATCTTGATTAATCCTTCTAATCGAGTTTGCAGGGCACTCTGATAATGTTCCTCACGAAGTTTCAGAATTTTGGAATCATGAAAATATTTTCAGAAGAGTTTACATATCTCATTCCTAGGAAAATTCTGAAAGTGGGAACATTGGTCTGGTTTCCAAGTGGTATTCTGGTCTTCCTCTCAGTCTTTTGATTTTATGGTAGACATTTATGGTAGACATAAAATTTGTAGAGGAGGGTCGCCTTCGTAAAACCAATCTTGAAAATCCTGGTTGGGAAGGAATATAGATGGCATGTTGCTGTATAGTAAGGACCCCCGGTTGACATGAAAAGCAAGGAAGTCTTCCTTAAATTTTAAAAATTTGGGGGTGCCAAGAAAAGAGTATGGCTCTTTATTTTCTGTTTCTCCTAGTTTCTTCCATATCCATGTGTACTGGTGGTCGATTCCTGAAGTCCGTTGGTAAACATGAAAACCTGTTGCGGAAAGAGCAACAAGTTTTGGGTTGATACTTAAATTACCTGACCACTGTATAAGGATGTAAAAATTCTTAGACCTTCAAATGCAATGGATAAAGTTCACTAGGAGAGAACAAAAGCCCCCAAGGGTTGCGTGTAATGATCGGGAAAAGGGTACGCGTGCATTTCATTGATGTTTCCTGACATTGGATGACAATGGTGAAATGTGGGGGTGTTTTTACAAGGTATCAACACAAGGAAATTGCAGTTGCAACTGCAGTTTACAAAATTACTCTTTTCCCTCTTGTTCTCCCTTTCTCTGTGATTGTGTTGCACTATGTATTCTCGTACCAGGTTGAGTACGGAGGACACAATTTATATGACATTTAAGATTGTGCCGTTAAGGTTAATTGTTGGGCAACACAAGAATCACAATTGAGTAAATGGATAATGACCGTTTCTTGAATTAAACCATGATTAAGAGATTTCATTTGTTTGCTAAGCAATCTGTGTGCTTGCAAAGTTATAAGAAAGGGATGGTTCATGGCTGGTTAATTCATGGAATTTGAGGGGTCACTGTTTAAATTTTGGCATCTTTTCGGAAATGAAAACAGTGTAATTAAACCTCCATTGTGATCTTGTAAAGCACCACTTAGTTCTGGTGCTCGATGAGAGTATAGAACTCTTAAGCATTTCCTGATCAACAAATCCCGTCTCTGTCCCTTCATGGATTACGGCAATAATTCAATGATTTTAATTGTTTTATATATTACAATAATGCTTATGTACTGAATTTCATCTTGTTTACTGATTTGATATTTGGTCAAATAAATTACACAATTTGGAATTTTGATTGTAAATAATATTTCGTGGGTTTAGTAGCAATTAAAATTGCAGGGGTACAAGAATTAGTTACTGGCCATATCGTTTGGTTTCAGAGACTGGAATGTACCTTAATGAATTCTTGGTGTATAGAATTGTGGGGAGGATGTTATGTCAATATCCTTGCTGTCTGATACGTATGAGCACAGCTGTTGCGAAAAGGGTCGATGGATGAAATCCACAATTCACGTAGTCCAGTGAAGTGGACGCAAACTGACTGTAAACCATACGTCTGGTATGTCAGATTGAATGTTTTCTGGAAGTTGTTGTTTAAAACAACATAGTTACAGAACGATGATTTGTTGATTATTTAAAAGATAAAAAATTGGTCCTCTGAATTGCAAATGGGATTCAAATTCCTAAGAGAGGTACGATAATCAGATTAAGGCATCTGATGACCGACCACTTGCAAAAGGGAGGATTTCTAAATTTCTATTTGAAATTCGAAAGGGCATGCAGCAGTAAAAAGTGAAGAGAAATTATAGGATGTAATTTACTCGGAGAGACTTATCTGTCAATGTTGTATGTCAACGTACCGAATCTCAAAGATTGGACGAATTTAAGAAATTAAGAAACTGTGTGTTAGTTTTGAAGAGATATGATGTCAAGGAAACTAATTAATGTTGATAGTGAGATCAACTAGGGACTCCGGAGCTTTGGACGCAAAGTCGGAGAAGAAGTAAGAGTGACTTCATAATTTCCTTGAATTTTATACTTATAGCCAAAGTATATCCATGCAAGAAATAGATTGTTCTGATCAAATAATTATTTTGGAAGAAACACATGGTTTGAGATATTATGGTGTCTCGACAAATGAATCGTTGATATAGCACCATAAAGCAATTGCTCTCAAATGCGCGCATCGAAAAGAAATAATGTACGTGAATTGTATCTATGCTAGCAAATGATACGAATTCTAGAGAGCGTATAATTGCGTCATCGAGGGAAATGGGATAGCCTATATAGAGTAGTATTTATAGCGGACACCCAACCTAGCGATTGGAGATCCCATGGTTATCTAGGTTCAAAAGGGACAACCAAGTTATAAATTTATACTCACCTAAACACTTGTGAGAGTTTACTCTCTTTCCCATTTCTATGATGAAACAGTGTTTCCTGTCAAGTGAGAGGTTGAGAATTTCTCTTAATGATTCCTATGGCTTAGTTTGACTAAGAAAAGTATGGCAGGATACTTTCAAATAGGAGATCACCTATATGAGTCAGAAGTGGGGCCGCTTCCATGATAACTATAAGGCTAAGTTAATCTAGAGCACTCATGAAAACCAACATCGTTCAGTAGCCGAAATGAACACAACCGAGAACCGGATATGTAAGGAAATAAACTGTGTGATATCTATTGATATCTAAAGTTGCAAGACATCGGTTTAGTAAACCCTAGTAGGTATTCACTACGGAAGATTCAAAGCCAAAAGCTATCTCTCCCGATGCAAAGATGTTCCGCGCACAAACTCTTTCTAGCGTCTGCATTAAACTTGCATGAATTTCTATTCAATGTGGGGGATTGTTGGAATTTTTGAATAGAAATATGAATAGGTATGTCAACTCACTTGAGTCTTTTCAACAATAGTGTCTTATCCCAAGGGAAGTGACTCTCCATTAAAGGATGTGACTTTTGGCGAAAGGACATGTCCAAGAGTCTCCTTGAACCTATATAAACCCCACACATTCTTCATTGCAGATATGTTTTTAGAGTCATAAAACTAGTACTAGAAATTTAAGAGTTTGCATGTGTCTTCAAGAGTTAAAGAAGAGTTTGTGCTACATCCATTCGCGTTCATTGCTCTCGGTGTTATCGAAGTGCTGCGAAAAACATCGAGGTATTGTTGAATGTTGGAGACATGTGCCGCTAAATCAAACAGAACAAAGATTATATACAGGGCATCAAATGTCTTAAGCAAAGAGATTACTCGCCTCAATACACCCAAGTAAGTTTGTTTAAGTTTTGTGATTGATCGTCTTTTCTATCATTCTTTTCTTGTTTTGTTGTTGGTATTACGAGATGTAATACATAAGTGAAAACCGTGTTACAAATAGTTGTAACGGATCGGTGAATAATACATGAGTTGTATTATTGGAGAATCGGTAACGAAGATCATTATCCAACATTTAATTACAAGTAGTTTGACTTGCAAAACATAGGTTTGATCATGATTAGTGAAGCAATACTATTCGGTGGAAAAGCAACAACTTCTAGTGTACCTTATCTAACTAATTATAGCTAAGTAGTTGAAACTTAAGAATTTGATGGATTTTGTTATGATACCAACCACAAATTAACTTTATGGATCTTTAAAGGAAATGAAAAGGAAATCCATTCGACAAAAATCAACAAAGTCAAGTTTGTCTAGTAAAAAAGTATTTTAAGCACTTTGGTACATCATTGGAAAATTTGTTAGAAGAAGGGCCATTTTTACCATAGGGAAGCCTGGCTTCGGTCTGGTCCATTTGACTTTAAGATTACGCTTTCCCTTTATCAATAATTATTTTTGGATTTTGATTTCTCATATAACCCATTTCCAAAACTATACTAACGGTAAAAAAATAATTATATGTTATAGGTTTAAAAAGATTATTATCTTATTATCTTAATCCCAAATTATAAAATATTGAAGCAGAATGGAATAAAATAATCGTATTTATAATAAATACACAACAATAAAGTTTTTTTTTTTTTTTTTTTGATAGCCAAAACTAAAGAGGAAAAAAACTGGGAAAGAAAACTAGCAAAAGCAAATTCTACGAGCTAAATTCATGTGCCAGAAATAACACAGGAAGGGAGATTGGAAGAACAACAACAAATTAACAACATGAGGTAAAATATAATAGCTTGTCAACCCAAACAACGTCAAATAATGAGTTGTTTAATATTAACTAGTTTATTTAGTTTTAGAGATTTGGCAAAATAAAATAAAATAAATTATAACTATTTTATTAATTCTTTTCAAAAAAAAAAACTATTTTATTAATTAATTGTTTTGTGCGGTGGAAAAAATTGAGCATGTCATCTTGTTGTTCCATGAACTTAATTATTTATGCTTGTGTCGTTGGGTTTGGCAGTTATTGTCTTAATAAAGTTCATCAGTGGCATGACGAATTAAGAATTAGGTTGTTCAGGGCAACCACAGTGGACTATTAAAGCCAATAATTTGGTCCAAAAACCAATCAAAGTCAAACGTATTAAAGAGTAAAAACCAGACTAAAACCAAATATCAGAGTATATTTGGTCTGAAACCCGGACCAAAACCAAATTTGGTCGAGCGAAGTTTAAAAGTACGTTTGTTAATAGGCGAGCTTTTAAGTTACGTTTCAATTGAAGCGGATGTATATTTCTCGTGCCATTGGTGAGGCGTGTATATAATTTACGCTTCAATTAGGCGTTGATATAAAGTATGCCCGACTAGGCGTTGGTAAAATGTACGCCTGATGACATGCGATCATTATAAGCTCTCCCCATTGAGACGAAGGAAATATAAACGCCCCATTCAGGCGTAAAGTATAACGCCACCCCATACAGGCGTGCATAAACCTCAAGCCTAAGCTTGAGCGAACTTTATACCTACGTATTTTTTTACGAACCATTTTCGAACGTTAGAGAAAATTATCTTGAAAAATGTCTATACCGTTGGTAATTTTCGAACGTTAGAGAAAATTGAATGTTGGAAAGTTTGAAAGATAAAACACACAGATTCATCTCTACAAACATAAAACACACGTACCCAATTTTATTTAAGCAATTCCATATTCTTATCAATTCCTCAAAACCCAACTTTGTAAAACCTAATTTACAAATTAAAAACTAAATCATATATTATTATACTACAATATATAGAGAAAACTGTAGAGATAAAGAGAAGAAACATACCTTTCATGGAACCGAAAAGGTAAGGTTGATTTTTTTTTATATCCTGTTGCTGTTTGAGAATGGGAGAAAACCGAGGTAATTGTGTTGTTTTGATGAGGCAGTAGAAAAGAAGTAGATAGAAAATAGGAGAAGATCCTCGAAGGTTATTAGGTTTTAACGCCCACATGTGTGAAAGGTCCGTACGTGTGAAAGGTGGGAGAACCTATAATGTCCGCCTAACTACAGGCGTACATATTAATTCCGTCTATCTGTGGGGCGTTAATTATACACCCTTCCCACAACGGGCGTTTGTTATATCTAAGCTCCACAACGGCCGTAATGTTTATATACGCCCCATTCAAGCGTGCATAATACCTACGCCCCTCAGCAAACGAACGTTATATTTGCGCTCGATCAAATATATTCCACTACTGTAGCGTAGCACTAGCACCACATACTAAAACCAAAATTTTTAGTTTTTTTTTTTTTGGTTATTGGTCTTTGGTTTTGATCGCACCACTGCAGTTGCTCTCAAGGATGCTAGAGCATCGCTCGGTTAAACTCACAAGTTTTGTTATATCAAGATTGTTATCGGTGCTAGATGTATAAAACTATATCTTGGTTTTAGTTTACTAAAATCAAGTCTCGGACTAGGATTAGAGCATGGTAGTTGAGTATCGGATATCATTGAATAACCCTCAAAGATTGAAGACTGGAGAACAAACAAAGACATTTGCGAGAACTTCATTAAAAGAGGTATGTAAAAACCGACCTATCATATTTAATCATCGTATATATCATTCTATCTTATGAGACGCTGCCGTATGATTTAGTAGAATTAATATTGCAAAGAAGAAATTTCAAGTTCAAGCTCGTCTTGTTTAAACTCTTGAAATATGATACGAGTAATAGATGTTCATAAACCTTAGAAATCTTAGTTATAACGACTTATTGTTCACAAACGATTTTTGTTCAAGCCGACCATTTGGAAATCGCCCAGGCAAATAGTGCAAAATGTTTATGGCTATTGGGAATATTTCAATTTTAAGAATGAGAGAATTTCGGTACTGCTTGGAGCAATGTACGCATACCCAGTATGCATACTTAGTCGATCTGAATTCCGCGAACTGTAGAGGTTTGCATAGCTTTTATATCTGAGTTCGGGAATGGGGGAAGGTTTGCAAACCCAGTTTGCATACCCATTCGATCTGACTCCCGAACTGCCAGAGGTTAGTAGACCCGGTTTGCAAACCCTTTTATCTTGACTTCACAAACTGGCAAGATGTACGCATACCCGGTTTGCGTACTTATACAATTCCAGATAGCAAAAGTTTACGAACTATCTTATATGACTATGTTCGCTTTTGGTACAACTCTCATAGACACTTCTAAGACAACTTTATCACAAAATATTTTTGGAATTGTGGATCATTGTTTAGTCTTGAGTTTTATTGAACACCGTTAGTGATTGTAAGTTTACAGGCTTACTTAGCCGCTTTGGAGTATCATTGTGCACGGTTCCATAACTATATTCACTGTGTAATTTCAAGGCAGACTCGTCATATAATTACTATTGATGGTGGATTTTTGACGAAGGGTTAAATAGACAAATTGTCTCTACTTAGCCGTAGATGTACTCCCATGCATTGCATATTTTAAAGGTTTTAAAAGATTTACTTCATCGAGCATCTGTCTACTCCACCATTTTACACTCTAACTAGTAAATCGTTTTTAGCCATCAACATATTAGCGACAAATGAGGAAGATTAATCTCTTAATTACAAACCCAATTCGTCAAAGATGGTTGATCTTAGGTCGTGCTCGATTACCAATCCCAACCCTAACTCAAACACTGCTAGCACTAGCAATAATGATGGTGCTCTTGTCGCTCATACCATTTCCAAAAATAATGTTACTGATGCCACCCTGGTGGGTGATAAACACATTTTTGTGTCTAATTTGATCTCAATACTATATATTGTTGACACTCGATTTTGTACTAATTTTGGGTTTTTTGTGTGTTTGTAGGTATTTTTGGCCAATAAACATTTTTGGAAGAATCAACTCGAAAAGTTGTTAAAGGCATCTCGGAGGACTTTTGCTAAACGGACCCCTGCTTTGGATAAGGGGCACCTCAATTGGACACCTGCTATTTACACTCCACAGATGGATAGGGGGCAACCCTTCCTTCTTCGTTTGAAACTCCAAATTGGCGGGAAAATAGTCACAGTCGACGGCATAATTAGGGTTTGATTTTTGGAGGCAGTTTAAGAAGACTCAATGGCCGAGATTGATTGGGATGGATTGATTGAGGATAACAGGCGTTGTATGGTTGCTTTCTTTGATTATAATTGACTGTATTTTCGAGTGAGGCAAAAAAGAGGCGGAAGGATACTCGGGATGCTCTGTGATGTTGTTTTGGAAAGTTCGCACGAGTATGAAGCTTGTTAACTGATTATGGAACGTGTATGGACCTGTTTAGGGTGTGCTGGAAGAAAATCAACGCGTCAGGAGATAAATTAGGAAAGAAAATATTCTTAGAATATCTTTCTTTTTTTTACTGAGTTATGAAGATTATTTGGAGTGATGGCGAGGATTTTCTTAGCCCCGTTGAGTATAAATAGACTCTTGGGGTATCAGCGAAGGCGGGGAGTGATAGGGGAGCCAACGAGAGGGTTTAGGATCGAGAGATCTCAAGTTGCGAGAGAAGAACCGATTCTGTTTGGCGAAGAAGAGGACGAAGAACATAGTGCTGCCGATAATCGTCGTTTCTCAACGATGTCCGCGACAGTTTTCGTAACACTTGTTCCGAGCTTCAACAGATTTTGAATTAAGATTACATTGTAACAAATGTTTTTACTTAACGCCTATAAAGCGTTGCGAAATTCTGGTTAATTATTTTCTCCCTTTCTACCTTTGTACACACTTTTTGAGCAATAAAAATTCTTTTGAGAGTGTCTACAACATGAGAAGATAAATCCCTACACTTGGGACGACGGAGGAAGACGAATTTCATACATGGGTAAAATTATTTAATTCTTTTAAGACTTTTGCATTAATTTTAATTGAAATATGATTTGAATTAATTGGTTGTCATTTAATTTGATGAGGTATACTTAGCTTAAATGTTTTGATACATCATGCTTAGGATTTACAACCAATCTTTTGAGAATCTACCTTGGCAAAATCAGAGTCCATGTTAATTTTATTTATTGAGCTTTAATTGTTGAGAATAAATAAATTGAACCCTATGTTATGAATTCGACGAAATCCTAGTCCCAGTAACTCTCTTCATCCTGTGACAATATTTTGTATATATTTTTTTTTTATTTAGTTTATCAATTCTTAAAATCAATCTCATCAAGTCCGAGTGAACGACAACCTTCTTACCATTATATAAAATTCGATCAATTTTTTGCGCCGCCGACGCAGACTTGTTTTTAGATTTGTTTTTAGGTTTTTTTTTATATTATTTTTGTTCATTTTTACGCGTTTTGGTATTTTCTCTTTTGCTTTCAGGACTTGGAACGGAGCTTATGTAAAAGAGAAAGTGTTGAAAAGTAAAGCGAAGCCAAAGAAGGAAAGAAAAGAGAAATCCAAAGGAGTAAAGAAGAATATTTTTGTGTATAATTAATTTATTTTTATTAGATATTTTTTATTTTTTTTTAGAAACTGTAATTAGGGTTATATTTTTGTAATCTTTTATTTTTGGACATTTTTTTTTGGACATTATTTTTAAAACCCTAAGGAAGGGTTAATTTAAATACAACTGCTGCAGGGAAGGAAGACGATTCTATACTTGTCTCGGCCCCTCGGGTTCGTACACGACATAGGAGTCGTGGCCCGAGTCAACTTCAACGGTTCATCCCCGTGCCGGAACGGAGGTAAGTTTTTCCGAACACCCGCGAATCCCTCGTCGGTGGGTTTATTTTGTGTTGAGAATGTCGAGCGTGTATTACAATAGCCGCATACAATGAATATACGACTGATTTTCAAAATGGACATTACTTTGACCATAGTGTGAATAGTGGTTGGGAACGCCAATCTTTTGAAGGTTATGACCCATACCATAGTGAGCCAAATTACTATTCACATGCACACCGGTCATACGAGCAAAATTCCTATAATTCCTCTCCTCTAGATAAGGCACGTAAGATACTTGAGTCAACGCGTAAGTTACTTGAGTCAACACATAAGTTAGCGGACACAAATGACTTAGTTATGGACGAAAGAACTGTAACGGTGAGTAAAACTTCTTTAGAAGATAACCTCGGGAAGTTAGCTGAGTCAACATGTAAGTTAATTGAGTCAACACGTGAGTTTGCTGAGTCAACACGTAGGTTAAAGTTAGAGACGGAAGAAAGAATTGCTCGAATTACTTTGAATTGCCAATACATTGCTTCAAAAATCACCCTTGAAAATGAGGAAAATTTCTATTTACATAATCAAGATGATGAGGTTAGAATTGGAAGCAATACTTTAGATAAGGTTCGACCATCTTCATATTACTATGATAATGAGGATAGTACTAATGATGATGATGATAGTGTTGATGAAGAATCTGAAGTTTTTAGGCGTAGTGATCAGGAATTTGTTACTCCAATTGAGCGTTATAATGATAGTACTATTTCTGGTTTAAATCCAAATAATTTTAATAATTATTCACCTATTCAAAAGGACGAGGATTTGACTAGAAATACCCCAGTTTTAGACGATGTAGTATTTCCTTTTTACGAAGCTAGTGATGGTTTAGAGGAACGGGTTTATTTTGAGTCTAGAGATTTAGAAACGATAGTCTTAGACAAAGAAAATGAACTCATAGAGATGAGTGAGGATGATTCTGACTTAGAAGAATCAATTGATCATTTTCAGGAATCTTATGACCTTGAAACTAGGGAAGTTGTGACGAGGCTTTTCTAGAGACACTAAAAACCATAAGTTTGGGGGTGATTATCATTCTCTATGTGCTTTAACTCTTAGAAAGGTCCCTAACTTGGGACTTGATATGTGTGCCTCAACCATTGTGCCGATTACCTTCATACTAGCTTTCCTGAACCTAATAATGTCCATAAAGAAGTTCATTTGTTAGAAACCCATCCTCTTGGTTGATGTGGTTTACCCGGGCGATAATACCCTTATTGACTTTGTTTTCCCACCAAATATTTTTCAACCAATTGTGGGAATGCATAAGTTTCGGATGTGTCAATTATTAAGTTTTGAGACTAAACCTAATTATTTTAGGAGATTAGGTCGACACATTTATTTAAGGAAGACCACCACTTTCATTGTGGTCAGGTGTGTGAGTCAAATCGATTGACTTAGATGATCCCCAATTATTCAGGTTATTGTTATGTGCCTCTAAGTTCTTAGTTGAGTATTTTCAAACTCTGCAACTTGATCTTCGGGATCTTACCTTTGAGGAAATCCAGTCCAGGAAAACCTTTTATCAAGACCCTTTTATAGAGCCTGAACCTGAACCACAACTAGATATTGTTGTCTTAAAGTAAAATAAGGGTATGTTCGGTATCTTCATGGTATGTTGCGATTTTCTCTTCTTTTGGGTAACACTTTTTGATTCAGATGACCCGCAATTATTCCGGCTGCTGCTATATGATTTTACGAGGTGACTAATCCTTTCTAATTTCTGGCTGAAGACTTTAAACTTAGCACTTTTTGGGAGGTAACCCATGCTCATGCAACACGGTAATATCTTTCCTTACTCTTTCTTCAAGTGGTAACAGTTTCTCATTGTTCATGCTTTTAATTTACAGCCATATCAGGTCACATGTGAAACTTCTAAAAAAAATCCGGATGTCCCATAAATCTGCATATGGCTATTGCATCATGGTAGTGCATATGGCTATTGCATAATGGTAGTGTTGTAACATGTATCTTGGTCCTTCACTAAGCGACGATGGTAAACAATCCTTGTTTCCTTAACTCTGATTGTATTTTGGTTTTGGCCAACGAATGATCAATTTGGACTCTTTAGCCAAATAAAATTAGAACATACAACCACCCTGAATTACAACGACGCACTCATTTGGTCTTTGCTCATCCTAAATGCAAAGTGCTCCCATTTTCCTAAGATTTTGCCTTTTTTTTTTGTCTGGTTGAGGCTACGTCTCTGTATAATTGATTAACTATCTTCGATTTCAACGTAAGGAAATAGAAACGGGGTTTGCATTGCCCTAAAACTTGGATGAAATTCAGGTGATCCTGTTTTTTGCAGGTCCTTTTTCGTCGACTATTATATCTCTGCACGTATTCTTGTCATTATCTTTGCTGAAATTTGGGTTTATAGCGCGAACACCTCTAATATTAGTGAGTTATATTGGCGCCCATCTTTTTCTAGGATGTGAAAGTATCAATGTACCTGGCACCGTTTCAGGTTCTTGATGACGATCTTTTGCCATTCTGAACCACTACATGTACCTGCAAGAAGAGTACTTTTATGTATCATTTTGATAACATTATTTTCACTGTTTCATACCCCAATTACCTGCAAGTATGATTTTCAGGCAAAGAATCTTGACTTTTATTCATTAATATATCTTCTCTTGATACCACAACTATCATGATGATAAAACAACAACGTCCGAGATATACCATATCTCGGCTTGACGACAACAAAATCGGTGAGAGACGCTTTCGGAATTTCGTCTCCGTAGAAGAAGTAGTTGCATTACCGAAGGAGGTCGCTTTGAGACTTGAAAGGTACATACGAACTCTCCATGTCAAGAGCTTCTTCATACTTGCACAACCTGTTAGTTAATTCATCCACATGAGGGAACTTCTCACTCCTCAAAGACACGATCCAAAGATGATAGAGACAAAGGAGTGTAGCTGGGGACTTCTCTGCACTATCCATCTCAAAGATGCTGAATTTAGAGAGACGCAAGTACGCTATCATTATGATTCCAGGATGTCCAAAGACGAGGACATACTCAAGAGAGCAGACGCATTTCCAAAAACCAACGATATGCCTGGACGTCTATGAAATGCAACGTAGACGCAAAGACGACCTCATGATCAGCAACTCGTACGATCCTCACCAACGTTGGGTTCAACTCCAACTCTCTTCCAAATTATTTCTTCACAGACCCAGCATGACAGCATCTATCAAGTTGAAAGCTCAATAGATACTTGTGGGCGGGGGGTGCCTCCCTCTTCTCCATTCCATGAGGAAACATCAAGGAAGCTATCGATTCCATCATCAGCTTTTCCCTCTAATAACGAGACGATCTCTACCATTATATGAAGACTTCCAAGTTCGTGCAAGTAGCTACCATGCCTCTCCCTGCCAGTCTCTTCTGATCACAGCTGCTTCCAAGAATCGTTGTTGCTCGTCAGAGCTCCACCATAGCAACAACCACTACGGACAGAGGTAATCCGAACTTCTGCATATTTTGCTTTCCCATGGAGATGTAATAGAGTCACCAGTACGGAGGCGAGATGGTGATATCTTTATTATGGTAAACCCACCGACCATACAAGATAGAGCCATATAACTCACGCTTGGGGACTGAGTCTCAGCATGAAATTCCTTCACCGTCAGTCAAGGACTTCTTCAACACAAGAGAGACGGTTAATCAAGAAGCATGTAATTTGCAAGGGAAAATCAAACTGAATGAAAATCCGCTTCAACGCTCTCTTCATAAGAAGTCGCTTCAGAAGCCGCTTTAACACACACTCCAGAAGCCGCTTCAATGAACGCTCTCTCCAAGAAGCCTCTTCAACGCACGCTTCAGAAGCCGCTTCAACGCACACTCTCTCCGAAGCCGCTTTGACGCTCTCTCCGAAGAAGAAGCCGCTTCAACGCTCTCTCTCCGAAGCCGCATCAGCACTCTTTCCCGAAGCCACTTCAGCGCTCTCTTCAGAGGCCGAAGCCGCTTCAACACCTTACCAGCAAATGCAATGGAAGTACGTCTTTCAAGATAAAATAAGATCGGGATAATTACACCTGGGAACTGCCAGCACAGGATGCCTTCACGTATCTCAACCGGTTTATTTCTAATATCAGAAATCATTATTGTTGAAGCTTTACGAGCCGCAGAGAATTCTCAACATGAAGACGTACATGTGCATCAAAGACTCCAAAGTAAAAATCAGAGATATTTTCACGTGTCCAGCCACGCCATCGATTTTGAAGTGTAACCGGGGGCTTCTCATCGCATCCCGTTCTATACAACCATCTAATATTCAGAAAGGCGATTAAAAGAATGTTGCTTGAAGCGAAGTCCTTGAAGACTTATAGCGGCACGTCGACAACGAAGGTCTCTCGACTTATCTACTTCACTTAACGGCTTTGAGGATTGTGCATATACAAGCATATCATCATCATGAATCGGAAAGAGCAAGATGACTGAAAGAAATCATTAAGCATCAATACATGCTTCTTAGGGCAAGCATTATTCATACCTGGAGTGCGGGTTGCTTCAATGATTTTAAACAACCTCTCAATCACCATCTCATTGTTCCTAGATCCCGGAAAAGTTTAGCCATCTGTAATTTTCATATTTTGGGAAATCCCTTCACGGAATCAGGGAGCAGCGATCTAGTGCACGCGGTACTCATAGATTGCGATTACTTCTTCAGACGTGTCCAATCACATCACACGCGTTATTAATTGGAGATAGAGCCTCCGCACCTAACAAATTCGACTCTGGATCTCCCCTGTTCACGGAAGCACAACACATGTGATATAACAAATGGAAGTTACAACATGAATGAGGGATTATTATTCGATCAAGCCACGGCTCCCGGTAGTATGAAGCAAAGACTACTAAACATCAAAGAAGTGTCATCAACGCCCGGGGACAATGGTTCCTTCACTAGAGTCCTCTTCAGGAGCTGCTTCAACATCCTCTCCAGAAGACGCTCGACGCCCTTCTCGGAAGCTGCATCAACGTTCTCTTTGGGAGCTGCTTCAACATTTTTTTCAGAAATTGCTTGAAGACCTTTTAAGGATATTCCTCATGATAGTGGTCGTCCACATCGAGTCGTGGATTATGACATCGTCATGAATGGTTTGAGATCCCAACCAACCGTATGCCTAATCTACCTAGGGCCAACCAACTTCATGCTAGGGGAACGCTCACCGGGATGCCTCTTGAACATGACATGTTCCAAAAAAAAGGCCGACCTATCTCTCCTGGTAACATCTAACTTTGTCTCATAAGTTTTATATTTATTTGTCACCATATAGTGCTTACCCCGCAATAGTGTAACTATTACGTGCTAAGCAGTGGACTTAATGTTGATGGTGGATTTTAGTTCAGGGCTAAGTAAAACCAGCATTTAATGCATTGTTACCCTGCAAAAGGAAAAGCCGTTTAAGAAGTGACGAGTGCAGAAAACCTCTTCGCTTTATTTGAAGCAATTCAATATAATTCATGAAATTCACTCAGAATGGTGCGTGCAACAACAATCCCAAATATTTTGTGAGTTCTATCAGCATTATTTACTAATGCATGACCTGCCTAGTGTTTTCCTATGCTATGTTCCCCAACGAACTCTCAATATTGGCATGATATGACGATTAAATGTTCGCTGCAATAGCAGTAGCATGAATCTCCCGAAGTGTCGGTATTGAGACACGCATAAAAACACTCACATAGGCTACACCACCCTCGACAAAGAGATCAGCGTGTTCGCACACCTTTTAATTAAAGTTAAAAAATAATGGATTGTTCACATTAATCTCAAAAAATAATCACGGCCACACAATTTGGCCACACAAATTAACAAGCTTAGCCGAACCCAATCAGGAATGGGAAACCATCATGATGGCCATCGGCGGGCCCACTAATGTTCCGACTAATCGGACTTTGCCCATTCACCACCCAGCGCCGTCAAACGCCAACCCTAAGTAGGGTGGTCGCGCTGGTTGAAAGAAGCTTCGGTTGAGCTAGACTGTCCCAAAACAGTCTTAAACACATCATAACCGTCCAACTTTGCCAGCCTTGTTGGGCGGCTTAGATTGCTCCACAAATGATTAGGGATGTGCTAAGCACGCACACAAAGGACCCAATTTCCCCTTGCCCGAACGACTTTCCCATGGTGGGGCCATTGAGCGGTGAAATGCTCGCCCAAACCATGGCAGGCGTGATGCTTCCAAACCCTAAATTGGGTCGCGGAAATTCACTAGTGTCTTAAATCGATCACGACCATCCAACTTAGCCAGCCTATTTGGATGGCTTAGATTGTATTCTATACCATCAAGAAGGTGCACATAAGTTCACCGTCAGCCCAACATTGTCCCCACGTGATCGATCTTCCCAAAGGAGGCCAACGGCATGCCAAACCGCTTGGTCAAAGTTGCGCGGACATGGCTGTTTCAAAACCCTAATTAGGGTTTGCGGCAATACACGTCTGTCGTAAATTGATCGTGACCATCCATCTTCACCATCCTAAACGGATGGTGTAGAAGAGGTCCCAAGGATGTCAACGTGATCACCGTGGGACCACCTTTGCGTGTGAGCGTCCGGCCTTATGCGGACTAGGGCCCGACGCCTTGAAATGCACGCCCCAAAGGTGGAATGCCACACGGATTTTAAACCCTTTGTGGCAATATATTTGCCATGAGATAGATCACGACCACTCATCTTTGCTTAGGTCAAATTGAGTGGCCTAGATCGAACCTTTGTGGGGCCGAGAGGTGTATACATGCACGCCGGTAGGCCGTCTCCACGCATGCACAGTCGGTCCTTCCAAAATTAACACCAATGCTTGGATTCGATCAGCCAAAAAGGGGATGTTTGCGCACCTCTAAAAAACCCTAAAATCCATCGGACAAGTAAATATGTCCCGTAAATCATCTCGTCCGTCCAACTTTGCCAGCTTGGTCGGACAACTTGGATTAAAAATTAGGCGATCAATGAAGCGCCTCAATGATTACCGTCCGCCACTATGCCACAGGGAGTGATCGACCAGATGATGGCCCGCCCATGCGGCTTCCAAACGATCACTCGAAGATGGTTGGACGTCTTTGCCATTTTAAGACGCTTAGTTCGCGACTTACTCAATTAAGCTTTAAAACAGCGATTCTTCATGCATATCGATTGTTTTGAGCTGCTTGCTTAAGAGCGATGCATTACATGCATCTAAAATGCACGATATTTCATGAATATCAATTCCATAAATAACTTAGTTATTTAACCTAATAATAAAGTATGCTATTCATGCGGCGGGTCCCACGACTTGACCCACTCATTCGAGACATCAAGCATGTCACAACCGGGGATACTTATTGGGGTATTGGTATGGCGGTTTACGGCGTGTGGTGTGCAACGCTCATTACGAACGTGTCGGGAAAGGTGGACGGTTAATGGTAATGGGGAAGTGGGCAAAGGCGTGATCGCGTGACAATCACTTACACGACCCCACTACTCCATCACTCAACTTCCTCCACTTCCTACAATATGAAGGTTGCGCTCAAAATGACTTGTATAAATAGGTTCTCTAACCTATTTCCAAACGACACTGAAGAAAACCAAGTTGTTGTTAACACCGTATCCGAGAAACACCCAGGCCCGATAGCTTACATTATGCAAGCCAGTTCAACATTACGATACAAGTCATAAAACAACCAATACCTTCACAATCTCAACACCTTCTTCGCTTCCCTCCCTAAGATCAACCCCATGTCCTTCACTTTGTGACCAAAAGCAAGTCTGGAACGACCATTTCTTGGTTTATGATAGAATTTTACAGATTGATCTCTAGAATCTAAAGTACTCCTGTGCAGTGCATTTGTTTAGGGTTTAGATTCGTTTCTCATCCGCACACACTCAAATTTACCAAAACCAGCAGAAACAGTTTTCACCTATAAACATTTTGTTAACCTGAAAACATTTGAAAAGTCAAGTACGATGAATATCAAAAACTAACCTCTCTGCGCTTGGTTCGTTGAAATTACTTTAGTCGCAAGTTTTCACTTCATCTGATCCAAATGGAGCGCTTTTTTTTTTGGCTGATCTAATGAGGCAATTGCTGGTGGTGTCGTTAAACATTTGAGAGTTTATAACTGTTGTTGGTGAAGGGTCATGTTGTTAAATTAAAATTACATCCATTAGACATTTAACATGACTGTTGGAGTTCGTGCGTTTTGAATATTAAGCTACTGTTGGGTTTGCCTACTTGGAAGTGTCTTATAGGATTAGCCAATCAGATAATGATGACATGGATAGTAAGTGCTTAAGTGGCTTCACCAAAATCAATAGTAATTGTGGGGTCGACATGTGGCGACTTGGGTTCTCTTATTCTAAAGAAAAATATATAATGGCAAATACAAGTTGATCCCACGAGGGGAGTTGTTGCAGTAATACTAAACGTCCAAGTTTTACTATTACTAATTTAAAGAAGAAAGGGTTGTCGATAAGACTAGATGATGTTTATGTAACACAAAATAGAAAACAAAAATGAAAATAAAAGGTACTAGGGAAATCGAATCCACCTCTTAACCTACACTAAGTCAATTCAGGTTTCAAGCTATGTTCTTGTCCCTTGTAATGGACACATGTGAAGATGCAAGTCGGTCGTTTTTCCAGGGTAGTCTTCAAACGGATGGCTTAATATCAGCTAAGGGAACTAATCTCCGGTATTAGCTAGCCACTACTTCTATGCCATTTTTTTCGTCACTTCATAGCGCCAAGCTTTATTTAACTACTTAAATACTTGAAAACAATGAAAATATAAAATTTGGCTTAAAATGGGAAATTAAAGCACATAAAATGAGATAAGTGCTAAAAAAAATAATGTATAATTATGCAATATTTAGCATCAATTACACTTTTCCAGCCAACAATTTGTCATATGCCTATAAGCTTAAGTTATCCATATGACTATTGGTCACGTTAAAGTGAGCCGATTGGTCATTATTTTCTGTATGTCATTTTTTTAAATTAAAAGCGCGTTAGTTAGTCACGGGATTATTAACATAATCGTGATCTAATGGCTGAGAGAGAGTTTGAATGAAGAGAGTAAATGATATATTTATTGCAAATCATTTGTTGAATCTGGTAAGAAGAGAAAACTAATCAAATTCAGGCTCATTCACCTGGAAGAGTAGGTTACTGTTATGTGTCATTCAAATCCATCTTGTTGATTCATAACATTTGGTATCGATTCGTCGATCCTATGTTTGATTCATGACGGGGGGGTGAGAAAGCACATACAATAAAGGATGTTGCCCATCGACAAAAGCTTGATGGAGAACGATTATCGATCTAGAAAAGTATGTAACGACATCAAACTCAAGATTACTTCAATTAAAAAAACTTTAAGTTTTTAGTTTGCTACGATATTTCGACACCTTGGTGTTTCAATTCCTCAAGATCCGGCTCTACACTGATCCTAATCAAGTTCATAAAGGTAATGAAGTCGGCTAATCCTATGGTTTGATTCTCACTACACGTAACTTTAATCGTCAACCTAGAATTGATTTTTTTCATGGTTCGATGATTCTAATACTAGAGACTAGCTCGAAAATGTGAACACTATTTTTACATGAATTCTATTGACCTTACAAAAGGGTAGATCTAGCTTTTATTCATCTAGATGATAAAGTGATGCTTGGTTTTAGACTATCAAGTGGGTAAAATGTTTATTGATTGGAGTACATTTTCTTCGATATTTGTTTTCGATTTGAGGATGTAGCTTATGATAACTATGTTGGTAGTTTTAATAAACTGTCTCAAACATCCCACTTTGGAAGAATACTTTGAGAGGTATGAATCATTGAAGGCCTTAATGAAATCTAAAAATAAAAGCTTGTCTGAAGAATATTTCACTATGAGTTTTATCAATGGGTTAAAGGAGGAATCTGTAATCCTGGTCAAAATTATAAACCCAATCCTGATACTGAAGCCTTTTATCCAGCTCGCTTACAAAAACTTCTGTTGATTCTCAAACAAAGAGGTATAAACCATTTCCTAGGCAATTTCAGTCATCATCTTTTCACCCTCTTCTGGCTATAAGCCTTCATATTCACCACTTACCAACATTCCTAAACCTTATTTTTCATCTGATAAACCTATCATTACACATCCTCTTACACCCACCAAACCCGAGCCATCAATACCACCCCTAAAATGACTAACACCTGTTCAAATGCAAGCAAGACGTGACAAAGGCTTGTGTTATAATTGTGATGTTTTTTTTTACAAACCTGGTCACCACTGTAAATCTCAGCAATTGTTCATGTTAGTAGCCTCTGATGAGGACAATTCTTCACCACCTGTTGATGACTCATAAGAAGAGGAGGCTTCCCCTACAACTTCTGTGGACACTTGATAGACGCATTTATGTGTCTAATTTGTCCTCAATGCTTCGTATTGTTAGTACTCGTTTTTGTCCTTATTATAGTGTATTGTGTGTTTGTAGGTATTTTTGAGAATTAAACATTTTGGAAAAATCGGCTCGAAAATTATGCGGAGCACCCCAGAGGACATGTGCTATGCGGACTCTCATTTCGGTTAAGGGGCACATCAATTACTAAGGGGCACCTCAGTCAAGGCATCCTCTATTCACACCCCCATATCTGTTAGGGGGAGGTCATCTTCTTCTTTTCAAAAATAAAATTGGCGGGAAAAATAAAGTTCTACTTTGTGGGCTTAATTGCGAATTTGGGCTTGATGTAGTGAGACTAAAGGGCTGGAATGATTTGGGTTTGTTCCTCTTGACTAAACAGGATTGGTTTGGGTCTTTGGCTCGACTTAAATTGGCTAGATACTCGGTTGGAAGGAATCAGAGGACGGTAGATATTCACGAGTTGGCACGAGATATTCATGGGATTTCCTGTGCGTATTAGAGGATAGAGTGTGTCTTAACAGAGTTTTACTCAACGGGAGTGTGTCAACACCGGGAAACGCGTGAAGGGTCGAATCGGGGAAGAAAATATTCCCAAAAATATTCTCTTTAAACCCGAGTAATGGAGGATTATTGTGTGTTAATGAGCGAGATTTCTTGGTGCTTATCGGTATAAATAGGTTGCTTGGGGTCTCATTGAGGGGGATGGAGAGTTTGGGGAGGTTTTGGAGCACAACAGTGAAAATCCATCGAGTGGCGGAATAGTTTTTACTGTCTGGCACCAAGAACACGAAGAATGACGGCCAAAACCGCCGTTCTTCAACAGTGCTAACGACTTGCTTTTGTGGGTCGCATATTGGAGGAGACTTAAAGAAATAGTAACAACATCGATTAATAATTATCGTTCTCAATAGTTGATTAGCAACATTTATTTCCGTTGCAATTTTCGTTTCATTATATTTTCACTTCTTGTAAGCACTTTTGAGCAATGAAAAACTCTTTCGAGCGTGTCTACATCATGAGTGGCTAAACCCCTACACTGGGTCGACGGAGGAAGCCGAATTTCATACGTGGGTAATTTTAATTAATTCTTTAGTTGACTTTTGCACTAATTAAAATAGAATTATGATTTGAAAAAATTAGTTATCATTTTATTAGATGGGTCATGCTTGCTTAGATGTTTGATGGCCCATGCTTACGATTTATAACTAATGTTTGGAGAATCTACCTTGGCAAAAATAAGAGTCCTTGTTGTTTTGTTTATTGAGCGATAATTGTTAAAAGAATTAATATTTGAACCTTTCGTTATGAGTTTAGTCAAATCCTGAGTCCCAGCACATCTCTTCATCCTGTGACAATTTTTGTATATATTTTTCTTTTATTTTCTTTTATTAATTCTTAAAATCAATCTCGTCAAGTTCGAGTGAACGACAACCCTACTACCACTTTCTACAACATTATTGAGTCACATCAACACTACTATGGAAATCTCTCTTCATGCCTTGACTGGTCTTGTTACTCAAAGTGCTATTAGAGTTCCAGGTAAACTCAATAAACAAGATGTTTTTATGTTAATAGACACATGTATCACTCATAGTTTTGTTGATGCATCCTTGGCTGCAAAATTACAATTACACATGGCTCAACTGATCAAATATTGGTCACAGTAGCAAATGGTGACACAACTGTCAGTCATTGTGTTTGTCATGGATTAAAGTGGTTTATGCAAGGGTATCAATTCTCTGGGGATCTGAGAGTTCTTCCTTTGGGTGGTTGTGATATGGTATTGGGAGTGCATTGCCTTAAGCAATTAGGTGATGTAATATTCAATTTGGCTGAACTCAAGGTCTCTTTCAAGCATCAAGGCAAACAGATTACAATGCAAGGCCATTCTTCTAACCCCTCTTATGACTTGCTCGGTGGTGGGTCCTTTATCAAATTTCTTAAGAACAACACACATGCTATCATTGGCCAATTTTTTCTATATCAAAGAATTCCACTTCTCCTATACCTCTAGAAATTACATCTCTTCTACGCGGCTATGAAAATGTTTTTGCTAGACCATCTACCCTCCCCCCTCTCCAAGGGATTTAGACCACAAAATTCCTTTAAATCCAGACTCAATACACCTACTTCTCAAAGACCTTACAGGTATCCTTACATCCAGAAAGTAGTGGTTGAAAAACTAGTTCAAGAAATGTTAGATGCTGGTCTAATACAAGACAGTAACAACTTATTTGCTGCTCCTATTTTATTTGTCAAGAAAAAAGATGGGTCATGGAGATTTTGTGTAGATTATATGAAACTGAATGATATGACTATCAAATACAAATTTCCCATTCCTCTAATTGATGAATTACTTGATGAACTTAATGGAGCTGTCATATTTACTAAGTTGGACCTCGGAGCGGGGATACCATCAAATTATAATGCACATTCAAGATATCTACAAGACTGCTTTCAGAACTCATCATGGGCATTATGAGTTTAAGGTAATGCCTTTTGGTCTTACTAATGCACCTACTACATTCCAAGCACTAATGAACATGGTGTTTCAATCTTTCCTCGGGAAGTTTGTTCTAGTGTTTTTTTGATGACATTGTTATTTACAACAAGCCTATAGAAGAACATGTTGTGCATCTATCTCAAGTACTGGCTTTACTAAGACAACATTGTCTCTCTTCCAACTTCAAGAAATGTTATTTTGCTCAACCTCAATTGGACTACTTGGGTCATCTCATTTCTTATGAATGGGTTGTTCTTGATCCTGAGAAGATAAGCTCCATGCAAAATTGGCCAAATCCCACATTAAGCAGTTGAGGGGATTTTTAGGCCTTACTGGGTACTATAGGAGATTCATAAAGGGATATGGTACTACTAGGAAGCCACTTACAGAGACATGCTTAAGAAAGACTCATTTGTTTGATCCTCCATCTGCACTCCAAGCTTTCCAGGACCTAAAAAATGCCATGACAACTGATCCAGTGCTTGCCTTGCCAGATTTTTCTTCCTCATTTTGTTGGAAAATGATGCCTGCTCCAGGGAAATTGGTGATGTATTGATGCAATTTGGCAAACTCATTGCTTTCTTGATAAGCCTCTTGATCCTAAAGCCTTAGCTTTATCCACTTATGCAAAAGAACTCTTGGAAATAGTGATGGATGCGCAAAAATGGAGACATTATGTTTCTCATACTCAATTCATCATCAACAATGATCATCGAAGCTTCAAGTTCTTTATAAAGCAAAGAATGACTTCAATCATACAACGAGAAATGGCTTATGAAATTCTTGGGCTTAGATTATGTGATTAAATACAAAAATGGCACGATAACACCGATGTTGATCATTGAATCAACCTCAGTGGGCTCAAGAAAATTATTAGTAGCTATGAAAATGATACAGTTGTTCAACAACTCTTGGCTCAAGCTATTAGTCAATCCCATTTCTCACCAGCTTATTTTCCTTACAAGGAGGCATACTCGTACAAATCTAGACTTTATATTGGTGATGACAACAACATTAGAACTTCTATCATGTTGTCAGTCCATTCCTCAGTTATTGGTGGTCATTCAGGGATGTTGGGTGCTTACACTAGAGCCAAAGATATTCTCCACTTTGTTGCTACCTGATGTGTGCCAATGTAACAAACATGAACATACTTGCTCCTGTTGGTTTCCTATAGCCCTTGCCTATTCCAATTACTGCATGGCAACATATATCTATGGATTTCATTGAAGGCTTGCCATTCTCAAATATAAAATCTGTCATCTTGGTGGTTGTTGACAGGTTAACAAAGTATAACCACTTCATTGACCTCAACCATCTTTTTGACCATTTCCGTATCTAAAGAATTCTTGTATCACATCTTTAGGTTACATGTCTCTCGAGAGACAATATTTTCATCGATCGATTAACAAGAATTATTCAAGTCCCTTGGCACCACTTTGAATCTCGGTACTTCTTATCACCCTCACTATGATGGCAGTAGAGAGAACTAATGCATGTTTGGAGCGGTACCTAAGATGCATGGTAAGTACCACTCTAGACTTTGGGAAAACTGATTGTCTCTAGCGTAATGGTGGTTCAACACCAATTACCACACCAACCTTAAAATGTCTTCACACTACACCAAATTCTAGGATTCGTAATAGAATTCATAACCGCCATCAAGCCGTTACAAAATTCTCATTACAAATGGTCGTTACGAAAATTTTTGTAACAGGCGAAGCCGTTACTAAATTTTCAATATTTTGTAATGCAGGCTAGCCGTTACGAATTTTTTTAGGCGTGCGAGTCACACGCTTGGTCACACCAGTCAGAACACTGAATTTTGTGCATGTGTTATTCACACGCGTACGATTGTTTTCCACCCAAGATGATAACACCGGAGGATATTTCCTCCCATGCGTGATTTTAGGTATACCTAAAATGAAAACCCGAGATCGAACTTTTCATTTTCTCTCTTCTGCGGCTATACTCTCCGGACTCTCTTCTCTTCCTCTCAGCCATGAAAACCAGATCGAGTTTAAACCCTCACAAAAAATCTCGATCATAACAAAAAATCTCAATCATCACAAAAATATCTTCCTCTCGGCCAATGAATCCATCTGAACTTGATTTTACAAAACCTAATCTCATAAGTTTTTCGATTTTTTAGGGTTTAATGCTTTTTCAATAAATTAATCTCATATCAACAAACCCAGGTTACAAAATCAAATCTATCTTTGAATTTCGCAAACCTAAGAAGATTCAAGTATAAACCCTAGAAAAATCGGGTAAACTTTAAACTCTTCGATTCTCTATCTTTGTTTTCACATCCGGAAGATCGAAGACACCGTAAAAGCATCAAAATTACCAAGGAGATCGAAGAAGATAGTAAGCGGTTAAGGTACAACTTCGATATTTTTCCAAATGTTTCTTTTGTTTATTTTGACTGTTAATTGATAGTTGAATTCTAGGATTTTGCACAGAAATCGAATTTTAGGGTTTGATTGAAAGGGTTTTAATTGAAATAACGAATTAGGCCGTTTATTTGGTTTCATCCGATGTTGTGCATGTATGTTTAAATGTTTTAAAAATTGACAAGATCTATAGACATGTCTTTGATGACTCCTATCAAGTTCGTACCGGATTCATCATTCATGGTTATGTTAGTTCTTACTTCCAAATGCTAATAAGAAGCTGAAGTGATTTCCATGAAAAATTATATATAAATATTTTCATTTCTTATACCATTGACAAGCCTTAACCAATTTGACCATGTTTGAGTCGGGACTAAAAAAACTTCAGATATTATTTGATCTTTGTGCTTCTTTCGATGATGAATTTTCGTTGTTTGAGTATTGTTCCCCTCATTTATATAAATCTCATCCATGTGACACTTAATCATTAGATATCCTTAACCCCCACATATATATTTCACCCAAGTGACACCCACCTATTGTCCAATGGATTCCTAATATGGATTAATCCTCTTTGAGAATGTTGAATTAGAAATGGGTAATCTATGAGTAACGAGTTTTTCATCTTTGTCTCCAAACTTTTGAAGCCTAAATAGAAGCATTTTCCAAAAAAGCAAGGGAGACGTTACCATAAACCCTAGGATTTGATAAGCCTATTATAAAAGCTTCCTAAAACTAATAGCTTCCCATGCAAATCTGTCAACAAATGAAAAGGTTTTAGGTTTCATCCCCATGTTAATGTTAGCTCACATGCTCAAGTTTTTCTTTTCAAAAGCACCATATATCATCCACCTCCATCTTTCACACTCCAAGCTTGATTGATTAACAACATATTCTATCACACCCCACCTCCATTTTTGTCCTAATTAAGAAAGAACGTTCGACCCTAATTCTTCTTACTCTCACTACTCTGTTTGCAAAATTCAATCTTGTACGAGAAGAAGAAGAAGAAGAAGAGAGGGGAGGATAGGAGGAAAATATGGAATCAAATAATGACAATGGCATTTATAGGAGAAAGAAAGAAAGTGTAGAAATGTATTTACTCCAAAAGTGTCTGTTTGTCGTTTTTAAACTTTACTCAAGATTTTGATAGGCTTGGCTTCAGCTTCTTCTAGATTGTATTTTTTTTTGTGCTCAAGTACATCGGCTTAAATATCTTAATTAGGACAAAAAAAACCACTAGTAGTAGAATAATGAAATCAAATAATTAATGGCGGTACTCATTTCGAATCTTTGTAATTAAAGTACATTAGCGGATAGGAATGGAGCTTTGGAGGTCAAACTCTGAGGAACTACTAGTCATTGCTGACGCCTTTGATTTTCTCCGATCATCCAAAGAGGCCTGGTGATGAAGACCCATTACCTCCATTTAACATGATATGCAATGTGATGGACATGAATGCTCATTACGGAGGTTTAAATGTTGCACTTCTAGAAGAAAAAAAGTCAGCTTGGGTTATGAATGTTGTCCCAATTAGGAGCGCAAATACTCTTTCAATCATACTTGATGAGGTTTCTGGTGTTCTACATGATTGGTAAGATCACTTTTTTGCTTTTAATCCCGTAAAGTAGCACAGGAGCCTCTAGGTTGTCCTTTTAGTATTTAATGACTATTAAAATCGAGGCCTTTCAAGATGTATAAAAAAGATGCCTTCAACAGTGACATGAAGGATTAGCACATTGTTCTTGCGTCTCTCCCCAATTCCTTGTCTCATCACGTAGCTATTGGTTGAGGTATGTGTTGTTTTTTTTTTAAAACAAAAGAAGGGTCTTCCTTACCCTTAAGGGTTATATGCGTTGAGCTTTACATCCTCATCTCATTGTAGCATGCTTCACATGTACGGGACACCTTGCCAGTAGATAGGTTCTTTCTCCCCCTAAGACCCCCTACCAACTTTAATGGAAAATTCCTTGCTGATAACAGTGACTTGGTAATCCTTGTAGAGTTGTAGTGCTTAAAAATCTGATAAACCTCATTAATTGTGTGCAGGTGTGAACCGTTTCCCACATACCCCAGAACATATGACATGCTTCATGCGAATGGGATCCTTACATACTATAAGTCAGAAAACTGTGAAGTTTCAGATTTATTCTTGGAAATGGACCGTATTCTGCGCCCTGAGGTAAATCACTTGAGTTAGTTCATTCTCGTTCTTCAGCTCTAAACTTTATTAAATGAAAGTTGTATTCTCTAGTCTCAACTCATTGTTCAATTTGTTCTACGGCAATTTTACCAGTAATTGAAATCTCAAGCATTTTCGTTGTGTGTGGTGGCAATTCATGTGCTTTGCTTGAATCTGCATGCAATTTTTTTTTGAAAGGGTGCATTTTATGGATCTTTGGTTTCATTGTGATTTTTACACAAAGTTTTATGCATTTGTTATTAGGGGTGGGTTGTCCTCGTGATAAATTTCAAGCTATAGAGAAAGCAAGTTCTCTTGCTACACAAATCGGATGGGAAGCACGAGTCATTGAACTTGTAATGATAATGACCGGTTACTAGTTTGCAAAAGCCATTACGAAGAAGTGACATTTAGGTTGTATATATCACTTCATGAGGAAGAATCAAAGGTAATTTGTTAGAACTAGTAGGGCTGTCATGCTGGAGATAAGTTTGTGAGATAGCTTTGTAAGTTCATGTATTCAAGTTTTGTACAAAAAGAAGTTTGCATTTTATGTATTCATTTAGAAAGTTTCTTTGAGAAATTTGGTACTTAGAGAAATTTCGGTTTCTTTGTTATATGAACTGAGATGAATTGAATGAATGTTCTTTTTGGCATAGATTGAAGAAATTGTTATTGAATGTGGTCATGAATGTATTGAATTTAAAATTAAAAACTTTATTTCCCAGAAAATTCTCACGGTAAGCCTTAACCTGGTCAAGGTTGACCAAGCAATAATTTTTTTGTCACAAAAAATTTTCGTAGAGCTATAAGTTGTTATAACGGCTACATTGCAAAAAAAATAATAACGACCACCCCAGGTTGTTACCACGTGGCAAGTTAAATGGCTCAGAAACACATTACGAGGCAGGTCTAAAAAAAATTAAATACCACAAAGCCGTTACAAAAAAATGTAACACCCACTTTTACCCATGAGGCGCCGTTGCAACGTTTAATGTGACACTGTTCCCATTTAATCCCGAGAATTTGGTGTAAGTGTCATTTGGTCCTATGTGGATATGCTCTCTGCATCTAGTCTTCTATACACACTACTACTTTTGTAGCATACGACAAAAATACTTACAAAGAAGGGATCAAAATGTTTTTTTTTTTTTTTTTTTTTGATCTTGCGAGACCGAGCCCCTAAGACCCGGGTTAAGGTGGCCCCATGCCAGACCCAGCACGCTCAACCCAGCTATACAACTAATCTACTAAAGGAAACCTTTACTGGAGTTGATGGGATACCACTGAGCTATGCTCTTGGAACCTCATGTTTCAACTGCTTAAGGAGGACTTACTACGAGCTCAATACAGAATGAAGTTCTATACTGATAAATCTAGATGTGACATGTCTTGTATTGTTGGTGGTAGGTGTTTTGAGTAGCAACCTTACAGGAAATCCTCTGTGGCTCTCGGAAAAAAATTTTAAACTCTTAAAATATTATGGCTCATTTGAGAGTCTTGCGAACGTTGGCACATTGCTTACAAATTGAAACTACAGTGGGATCAAGAATACTTCTTGTATTTCATGTGTCTCAATTGAAGAAAAATATTGTCCGACATATATAGTTCTAAATCTATCTCTTTGTTGGTAGACACTATGGTGCTTTCATTGTTGCTCATGTTGTTATTTTAGCTAACAAAGAGACACTATGTGGTGGCATTGCTTTTAAAAGTACTTATCCAAATTGGACAAACTCTACGACACAGAAGATGCTACTTGGGAGGATGTTTCACATATTCACGCTCAATTTCTGAGTTCATCCTTGAGGACAGATGTTTGAGAAGAAGAGAAGTATTGTCATATGCCTATTAGGCTGATTATCCATATGACTATTGGTCACATTAAGATGAGACCATTAGTCGTTATTTTCTATCGTGCCATTTTTCTTTGGTTATTAAAACGTGTTAGTTGATGGCGGGATTATTAGGTAATATTGATCTAGCAGTGAGAGAGAGTTTGATGAGAAGTAAATGATGTATTTATTGCAAATCATTTGTTAAATACGGTAAAGAAAACTAATCAAATTCGACTCATTTCTACGGAGCAGTGGTTACTATTATGTGTGATTCAAATCAAGTAGTGATTCATAACACAATGTTGGTGAATACCAGTCTTTTGGTAACAATCCCCACTTTTCCGGC
>JAJJWW010011497.1:0-136909 GCA_023531295.1 Papaver armeniacum | reverse complement strand
GTCTTCTTTATGTCTTGCCTGTCGTTATTCTTTGCGTCGTTTATTTTAGCTCTCTGCGACTACCTCGCGACATCGTTGTTTATTAACCCGCACAGCCCTGTACGTTGCGATATTATGGTCCTACATATTTACCGGGTTGCCACTCGTAAGTGGGATACTAGCCGGGCCTGACAACGCACACCCTTGGCCAGTGCCAACGTGTGGGGATGATCAGTCCCATTGTCTACCCACCGTCCCAAACGGCCTTCCGGATGCTCATAAGCGGGGTGCCACAGAGGCCTGGCAAACTCATAGAACTTATACAAGCTCAACTCGATTTGCAAAGTAACCGCTCAACAAGCTTACAAACTCTTTCTCGCGCAAGTTGGCCTACTCTCTAACTTTAAGTTTCCATCAAGAAAAATACTCGCCAATGAGTACACTCCGCACAAGTCCTTAGAGTTTTCTCGTAACTTGCTCGATACCATCTCGTGGACGATCGGAAAATTACGCCTTTGGCGCGTTGTCCCGTAGGTCGTAGCTTTCGCGATGCGCCATGATGATGCTACGATCCGGCCTCAAAGCTAGGCAAATGCACGTTCAATTTCCCTTGCAAGCATACTCATGGAGCATGATGCATCTAATTTAGCTTCCACACTATTCCAACTTACCCTTGTTCCGCAAAGGGTTTATTAAGGAAAGAAAAACTTCCTTAATACGGCAAAAATGACCTTTTGAGGCTATAAACGATGGAATTTGGCTAAATTGTGGTGACCATGTGGATCTATAGATCCACATGTCTTGATATTTGGGCCGTTTCCCATCAAAATGGACTCCTCTTGAGATAAATTACGACTTTCGGGTTTTTCGCCTCCAGATAGGCTATAGCTTGCTCTTTGTAGCTTGATAGGAAGTATGAGCATCCACTTGCTGGCATGCAACTAAGCCTCATCAAGAATGGCCACATTCATCTCTGGCGTCGAGCTACCGAGCTTAGATGATATGAGGGGCCAAAATGTCGCAATCATCTCCGAATTAGATGATATGAGCGACAAAGTGCTGGACCGGCAACGCTGCAACTCATTGCGGCTGCCTACGTACCCTTCCCTACTCTAAAGGGATCTAGCACAGACCGTAGTTCATCCACGAAGGGACAGAAACTTAATCCAACTCGTTTGCATGGCCGTGGCCAAGCAATAATGGAAATGGCCTAGTCCGTATAGGTCGTTCCGTCGAAATGCATCCAAGTGATGCATGTTTGGTCCGCAATATGGCATAACGATGCCTACATCAAATGCCCTCTTCGCGAGGCTACACAACTATAAATGAGCCTTAGGCATCATTTATACTCTTCCGGCTAAGCTATGAAGCTTACTTGGTACATAGTCCGCATATGCACCTTCAACCAACTACCCCTCCCTATATATCAAGGTTGTGAAATCGTAAATCGTAACGTAAATCGTTTTTCATATTTTACGAATCGAATCGTATAATGAATCGTGAAACGTAGATTCATAGTCATTTTTATATACATCATGAAAATTAATAATATAATTTGATTTTGATAAATAATGTTAATTTCAACAAAAATGAGGATAATATATATGCATTTATAAACAAATAAAAGAAGTCTGTGGTATAATGCCTCACTTCTCAACTAATGTGTGCTATATAAAAGGTGCAGCCGTGCATGGAACCTTGGACTTTGAATTTTTATGACATATTAAGTGCTGCTGCAAAAATTGTTAACCTAAATTTCTCATAGGGGTTGATACGATACTGGTCCACGTTTCCAAAAAAACAAAAAACAAAAAAGAGTTGATGGGGTCGTTGGGGACACCGACTGACAGAAGTATAATGAGGAGAACACCGATTATTATACTTTGTTGATCGGTCAACTCAGGAAAAAAGGTCAAAATCGCATATTAAATAGGAATAAACACGATTTTGTTGAGATTCGATTCAAAGTGACGATGTGAATCGATTTCCAATTTTTGACGCGAATCGCACGATTCGAATCGCGAATCGTGCGATTTTCAAAACCTTGCTATATATGTCTTAATGGAATTTCTACAAGTATGGAAAGGGGACCAAAAATATTTCATCAACTCCCGTTTACTATTCATGGCCGTTGCCATGTATTTTCCGATGTCCCGCCATGTTGGCCGTACCGCTAACCCGATGTCCCGCCATGTTGGCCGTCCACTTCCAACCCGATGTCCGGCCATGTTGGCCGTCCTCTGCCAACTCGATCACCGGCCATGTTAGCCATCCCCAGCCAACCCGATGTTCGGCCATGTTGTCCGTCCCCATCCAACCCGATGTCCGGCCATGTTGGTCGTCCACTGCCAACCCGATGTCCGGCCATGTTGGTCGTACACTTCCAACCCGATATCCTGCCATGTTGGCCGTACACTGACAACACATTGGCCAAGCACTACACCAAAATGAAGAATCCGTAACATTAGACCGTAACATGTTTTTAATGTTACGATATCGTAACATTTTCTCGTAATCCGTAACATGTTTTAACTATTCCGGTTTCGGAACATTGTTTTAACGGGTTGTAACGGTTTAATACATGTTACGGGTTTGGAGATACACGTAGCAAGTCAAAATACACTCCATAAAAAGTCTATTCACACTTTCTCGGTCAAGGACACTAAGCTATTTTCTCGCCTACACTCTCTCTTCACATTCTCTTCACGACTTCAACTACGAACATGGATTCCCTCGTTCGTTTCAATTTTGGCTCGAAAATTTCCCTCCCAAAGTATTCTCTCGCATAGATCGTGGGATGTTTATCACGATCTCGATTACGCTTTCTCTTCGGATAAACCCATATATTCGGTTCCACAAGAAACTTAGCCATAGGTTTTGGAAAAGAGTTGAAGAAATTAGAGAAATCAACCCCTTTGGGTAAGTGAATGATGTTTGGTTTCAATTTTTAACTCATTAATAGGTATAATCTTTCTTTTATTTTCAATTTCTATATCTTTCATGTATTCAAATCATTGAAATTGAAAAATAGTGAATTGTTGAACCCTAAAAAGGTTTAGCTTTACTGGGGAACTAAACAAATACATTGAAATATTCTTATTGATCGTAATCTGAAGCATAGTTTAAAACCAAATATGGGGTTTGAATGCTTGTTGTGTTTCTCGATTTTAGCTAATCAAAATTTCTTTTCTTTATGACTAGGATTTGTAATCTTGAAGATTTTTTTTTTTTTTTTTTAAGTTTAACTGAATCATGGTTTTTTGTTTTCAATTGAATGTATTAGTAGTTACAGAAGATAGGTCATTAATGGATTTCGATCGGTTGCTACTCATATTTAATTATTGGGGTTAATTTCATGGTTTGATTTTACCCAATTGATGTCTATTACGATGATATGTTGATTTGTGAGTTGTTTTGATAGATTTAGGGAGAGTGGATGTTGGGATAGGGTTATTTCAACTTAGCCTATCATCGGTAAAGATTTTACTTCGAAATTGCATTGTCACATAATCGAATAAAGTCTATATAGTTAGATTCAACATTTTTCAAACTCTCAAGATGTCGACCAACAAACACCCAATACCTTTATAAAACTATCCTGCTTAGGGGTTGTGTTTGACATAGCTAAGAGGAACTTGTTGATCTTACTAGAGTTTTACTCCCATTTTTGAAATTCTCTCAATTTTGTTCTCGCTTTCGGCTTATGAGATTATTATATGTTGTTTAATTGACAACATCAACTGGTTAGGTAGGGTCTAGGTGGTTGCAGGTAGGTCTTAGATTGTCATTAAAAATGGATTCTCATAGTACATGTGTTCTTCTTTTTGCTTTTGTGTCTTGGTTTTGTTATATGTGTAGTCAATATTCCTTCGAGAATAATTGTTGATTCAAATTGATGATGGTATCACAATGAATGTGGAGAGACTAAGATGGAACCAAAGAGAAACACATGATGAATCCTTAAAGTAGGACCACCTCCTCCCAAGTCTAACACTCGTGTTCGGAAGGTAGAACATGTTCTTTCTCCATTACCACCATCACCATCACCACCTCCTCCTTAGGGTACTCGGATAACTTCTCATAGAGTAGTATCACTTATACCTTTTTTAAGTATGTTTCTATATGAATGACCACTTCATAAGATATTTTTTGCCAACTTGTTTTGCTTTTCATGAATCTATCTGGGCTTACTTTGTTTCCGTGTTTAGACAAGACTTTGGAGCCTCTCTGCTCCCATTCTTATTATCTAGTTAGCTTGATTTGTTATGCTTAAATTGGGATTGATTATTGTACAAGTGAGATAGAATACCTTTTGTTTGAGGATGGGAACAAGTTTAGATGTCTTTGTTTGTATTTATTTTTATGAAAGGTGTGATCTTTAGAAATGTCTCAGGTGCGATGAACTCAGGGGGCAATACTTTGATAATTATGAGCAGTGAAATGCATTTTCAACTATATTTCAAGTTAATTTGTTATGGTTTGTGATCTACTTGTGGTGAATATTTGCAAATGCTTTAGGGTAGGTCAGAGAACATTTCGAACTATATTGCTCATTACATATGAATTAATGACCTTTAATTTTCTTTTTACGAGACAAGTTAACTGGATATCGGTTACGGAAGGTGCTGCAACAACTCAATTACGTATCACACACTCAAAGAGGTCCCAAGTGCTTCAACATGGGTTAGTTTATTGTATCCCAACTTATAGTAATGATATGATTGATTTGGTGTGGTAGATGATTTGGTGTGTGTTTGTGATTAAATTTCGAAGTTCATGAATGTTTGATACATGATAGTGTGATTAGTTTGATTATATAGTATGTCAGTCCCGATGGACAAAAAGTGGATGGAAGAAGAAGATAGATCCGATGATGTGTACCTAGTCAAGCGCCAAGGAATTTATTGATCAAAGCACGTAGAACAAGGAAGAGATCTTTTCTCTTGCCCTTGTAAGAAATGTCGAAACTCTAAAGGTTTAGTCGAACTTGATGACATCGAGTACGATCTATTACGCTGGGGTATAGATAAAAAGTATGTGTTCTGGCACCTTCATGGGGAGAGTGAGTCTTTGCATGTGAATACACATCCAATAGTTGAACAAACTAACCCGTTTGAGCATCCTAGAATGGAAAATCTTGTAGATGATGTTTATGAACTGAACCACATAAGTGGACAACCGGTAGATGATGGAGAACCTGAAGTTAAATCCCATAGTACTCCTAATGTTGATAGTAATTCACTTAGAAATAAGAAATTTGAAAAAATGAGAAAAAAAGCCACTGAACCTCTATATCCTTCATGCTCTAAGTCTAGGACTACCTTATCAACCATGATTGAGTTACAAAATTTGAAGGATCAATTTGGCATGACAGTAACAATGTCACAAAGATTGTTATCATGGCTTAAGGATGTATTGCCTGAAGGTGCCAATTTGCCTGATAACTACCCTAAGATGAAGAATTCTATCAAGGAGTTAGGGATGGAATGTATAACCATTCATGCATGCCCAAATCATTGTATTTTGTATAGGAAAGAGCATGCTGAGAGAGTCGAGTGTCCAAAATGCAAAATGCCTAGGTATAAGCATTATGTAGACCCAAAGACTAAAAGAGGAGGAACTGAACCACTACAAACTGTAAGGTATTTTCCGTTAATCCCAAGGCTGAAGAGGTTATACAGTGTACCTTGGATTGCAAAAGCGATGACTTGGCATAAAAGAGCCAAGTCAACCGATAATCTGATGCGCCATCCAGCTGATTCTCCACATTGGAAGTATATAAATACGAAATGGCCAGAGTTCGACCAAGAAGAACGCATCGTTCGACTTGGTATGGCTTGATGGTTTTAATCCATTTGGCACATTTAATAAGGGGTATAGTTGTTGGCCAATTATTATTGTGCCTTACAACCTCCACCATCTTTATGCATGAAAAGGGAGTTTTCAATGCCGACTATGTTAATTTCTCGGTCCTAAAGAGCCAGGGAAAGCATATTGATGTTTATTTAGAACTGCTAGTGGAGGAGTTGAAGGAGTTGTGGTTCGAGGGTGTATGGACTTTTGATTCTTATACGAAGACCGAATTTAAGATGTCTGTATGCTATTATGGGGTATTCATGACCTCCCTGCGTATGGGTCATTATCTCAGTTGTAATGTATGGGGTTATAATTCATGTCCCGCTGTCTTGATGATGTTGATTCTCAACGTCTTAAGAATTCTCAAAAAATATGTTTTCGTGGATATCGACGGTTTTTGCCCACTAGTCACAAATACGGGAGCGATAAAAGGTTTAATAAGAAGGAAGAAAATCGTGGTGCTCCACGTAGACTTTCTCATTATTGAAGTTGAACAAAAGATGATAGAGCTTCAGAATAATAGTGCAGTTCCTGGCCAGGTAACAAAAATCAGTAGAAAGCGAAAGAGTTTGGATGATGATGACACTGAAGTTGATAGAAGTACTATTTCACCACCATGGCTTAGACGTTCGATCTTATTTGATTTACCTTATTGGAAAGAACTTCTATTACGCCATAACTTTGATGTCATGCATACGGAGAAAAATATTCTGAACATCTGTTAGGTACAATAATGGGTGTTGCCAAGAAAACAAAAGATGGGGAGAATGCAAGAAAAGATATGAAGAGCATGGGAATCAATAAGAAATTGTGGTTAACGGAAGATGAAACAGGGAAAATATCCATGCCGAATGCATCTTACCTTTTGAGCAAGGACAAGAAGGAACTTTTTGTCGTGTTTTGAAAGAGTCAAGCTTCCTTCGGGGTTTTCCTCGAAGTTGAGCAACAATGTAACTCGTTAAACCACCGAGTGAAAGGACTGAAGTCGCATGACTATCACATGATTATGCAAAGATTTACTTCCGGTGTTGTTGAAACATGCTTACCATGGTGACAAAGACTTGCGAATATCGATCCATCGAATCGGCGTATTCTTTAAATGTGTTGTGCTCGAAAGTTATCAACAGAGAAGAGCTTTTACTTGCAAGAAAGGCTTTGGTTGAGGCAATGTGTGTTCTTGAAAAGGAATTTCCTCCGTCATTTTTTGTTATAAGTGTCCACTGCATGGTGCATTTAGCAGACGAGGCTTTGATCTGTGGTCCAGTTCGATTTCGGTGGATGTACCCTTTTGAACGGTAAACTATTATTTTTACAATTATGTACAACTTTGTCTTATGTGTGCAGTTGTAGTGTTATTTATACTTATTCTTCTAATTTGCGTATATGGTCAGGTTGATGAAAAAGTATAAAAATTACAATCTTAATACAAGATATGTAGAAGGTTCAATTGCTGAGGCATATCTGGTGGAGGAAGCTACTATTTATGCTATGGAATATATGCCGATTCAAGTTCGGTAATCACAAACGTACCCGTGAGTCATTTATTGATGAAGATGATGACTTTGCTGATGAGTCACCATTAGACAATGGTAAGGATGTTCTCTTGGATCAAATACAATTTCAACAAGTCCGTACATGGGTGTTGAACTGTGCAGACGGGATAGAGATTTGGCGTGATAAGTTATAGATGTGTTAAATGTTCAATTTCGATTTTATCATTACTAATACTTTGTGACTTATCTCTCAAATTGTTTCAATTTTGCACTATTAGGAAATATGATCGATATCTGAAAGATGTGACTAGTAAGTCTCGTAAGGGGCCAACGTCGAACATTCACACACCCAAGAGTTTCCCTGTTTGGTTATGTGAGGAGGTACTCAATACTTGATCTATTTATTTTTGAAATACAATACTTGATTTATGTTCATAATTGTTTTAAATGTATCTTTTAATTCAACTAGTACTTGATTTTAACGAGTTGGAGAAGGCAGGAAACTCATACCGATCTCGTGGAGATTAGCTAATGGTCCACGGTTCACAATAAGAAATACACAAAATACCGTGTGAATGGTTACAAATTTTCGACGAAATCTAAAGATGACCGTCTAGTCACGCAAGATAGTGGTGTTTCTATGAGAGCATTAACCAAGTTTAGGGCAAAGAGTACAGACAAAAAATCTCAAAGAAGTGATGACCACATACTATGGAGTCATAAGAGATATAATTGAGTTTGAACTATACAAAGATTTCACACAAACTGTTTTTACCGTGATTGGGTGAAGGTGGAAGACAAGTCACATGGGTGTAAAATTGATGAACATTGGAACTTAGTAAAGGTGAACTTGAATAAGTTGAAGAGCATTGATAAGGTGGATGATGAACCATTCATTCTTGCATCTGAGGCGAAACAAGTGTTTTACTCTAAGGACCTTACGGAGATGAAGAGTGGAATGTTGTTTTATTTACACCGAAGAAGTTAACCGCCAAGGTGGATGAGGAAGAAATTACTAGCACCTCGTATCGGTCCATTCTCGTGGATAATCCATCCTTACTAGACCTTCTAAAACAATGATCGTTATGGTTTACTAGGATTTAATTTTATCAAAATTCTTTGTTATTGATTTTACTTTTACTTCTTATTGCATTGGATTTTTATATTTGTCAATGTTAATGGATTCTCTTAAATTTTAGTTTATTTTTACCTCTAACCATTGTGTAGTTTTATGACACTCTTTTAACTTTATATTGGTTTAGTTATCTGTTGCAGACTTGTATAGGAAAAATGGCAGATCGTATGCATGTCACATTCAATGCTTTGGGTACTGCAGTAGGTATTGGTGCGACACATTTTAAGGATCGTATGGGGCGTCTAGTCAGAACTCATATTCCTATTGGTTATCCTAGTTGGAAGAAAGTACCAACTCATTTTAAAGATGACGTATGGAAAGCACTTCAGGTAAGAATATATATAACACCTATGTTTTGGTTACTTTCTTATAAGTAATTACAATGTATACGTACGTTTATGCAGGTAGAATTTGATGTATCAGATGACATGCGGAGTTACCTTGAGAAAGAGATGCCCGTAATCATAAGAAAGTTCAAAACCAAATTGCGATTTGAATATTTGGATAAGCATACTAACTACGACGAGCAAGTTCTAGATGTTCCACCAGTGTGAGGGCTGAGGATTGGGAACGCTTCTGTAAGAATGAAGCTTTAGATGCTGCCAAGAATAAAAGAAAGACAAATGCTGAAAGCAGGTCGAAGCTCATGTATTCGCATACTTGTGGACGTTACTGCGGTTCAATGATAGAGTACAACTTGGTAATTATCTCTGTGAAAAGTTACTTAAAAGTATGTTTATTTAGTTATATATTTAACATACTTTTTTCGCAGAAGCAAAAAGACCCTAAGAAGAAAATTACTCGCAGTCATGTGTGGGTTGCAAGCCACACGAAAAAGAATGGGAAATATCTACCTAGTGCTGAGCCTTATGTTGTAAGTCAAATGATCGTATAACAATATGTACAATTGTATATATTCATACATATATATGTTAACATATGTAACTTTTGATGTTTTAGAAAGAAGTCACTACGCTATGGATGCACAAGCTGCCACTTTGGAGATGGAAATATTGCGATACCGACATGTATGCAGCTTCGCTTGATACTGGACCCAGGTTGCCCAAGTATTTGGCAAAGACACTAAAGGGCATGTTCGTGGAGTTGGCAACCATATCCCGAAGGCGATGCTTGCATGTGGCACCACCTTGAAAATGCTTTCGAAAAGAAAAAGAAGGTAATGAATCGAAGAGCGAAATGAATATTGTGAATTCCAAGTGGACACTTTAATGGAACATGTAAGTAAACCCCAAAACTTTTCAATTTTTTGCAACTCAGTTGTAAGTCTGTTAGATTTTATTCTTGCGTATTTATCCATTTTCCTAACTAACAGGTCTTAGGCACAAAGGGAAAGAGTGTCCAGCCTTCTACTGAATCGGTAAATGGATCATCAACAGGCAAGTCATCTGTGGACACTTTGTCTGTGGGCACTTCCTCCGTTTCACCTACCTATGTTCCAGCAACATCTTCTGGGAGCTGCGAACTAAGGAATATGAACTTCGAAGTAGTTGCTATCGCAACCATAGTTACTGATGACACAAAGGGTATTTGCCATGGTTATAAGTTAGATGTAGAGCGCGAATCAAAAGTTATTCTAATCAAGATTGTGATGCCTAATACACCAATTTACAAGTCTGGGAAACAAGATGGTGCTAATATATTCGAGGATGTGATGGAAGGTGGATACTTGGTGTGGCCAAAATCGTTGATTACATACTAATGTCGATCTTAAGTGCTTCACTAAAGTTTATGAATTCTAAGTGGTTAATTTCTTAGTGTTGTAGTTATTGTTAGGTTTTTCAGACTAAAAGGCACTTGAACCTTGTCTAAGCTTGTTAAGATTGACTTCCTTTAAGTTTGGTTATTTATTTTTCATAGTTTTATTATAAGACTTCATTATTTAAGTATCTATGTTTTTCTATAATTAGTATCTAGATAATTTGTTACATGTTAGGGGCAACACTTTTTAACTCCGCCAATGCAAATGCTTGTATCATTTCATTGCCGGTCCCAAGCCCGGATAAAGGAGGAGGGGAAAGGAGATTTGCGGAAGGGATTCAAGTAATTTTGGTTGATGTTGGACCATCCTCAATATCGTCACACGTATAAGAGGTAAAGCCGATTTGTTGCAAGTTTTCTTAAATTTATTTGTGTTGGTTCAATTTATTGGTTTTGGGGAGCCGTGTTTGTTCACAAGTACACGAGTAGGAAGAATTGTCTGAGAAAACTAAGGCTATTGGGGTGTCACTCAAGCATGAGGAAACGAAGTTGAAGTCTTAGTAAACTAACTTAAAAGTTATCTACCTATTTCCTCTTTTTGATGTTTGCTTTTGTATGCTTTATGATGTCTGTTCGATTCGGTTGGAGTAAGAACCCGATCATAATGTTGCTAAAACTTTAGAGATGGAATACGCATACTCTATAAATCTATGGTTATTACTGAATTTTATCGAAATGGAATGATCTGTGTTGGTATATATGATGTTGATGTTATGAGTTTGTAGAACATATTGATGCTAGGGTTAAATCATTACTTCATTTAAATGTTTGTAGTTGTTGATATCCTTATGCAGAGAGTTAAAATGAATGGAGTCGCAAAGATGACAAATCTCGAGCATTCTTCAACCTAAAACACGGAATTGACAAACATCGATAATGGACCCGATTCATCACCATCAAACTTGGTTTTTGGTTATCTCGAGCAGATTCTTCTCAGATGGTGTTGTAAGTATTCTTTCCTTACAAGTACATTATATCTAGTTGCATTTTTTGGTGTTAGCATAAAAACCACAGTTTATTTTTTATCATTATTCAAGAATAAATATTTGTGTCTCAAAGACAATTTTACCGATGGAATGGCTCTAGGAAGTGCTTTCTTGCTTTATGGTTATGTCGGAGGATGGTCCCGGACTCTGTTTCTACTTGCGCACGAGCTTCCTCAAGAGGTTTTTTTCACACTCAAGTTATTTCGTTGGTGTAAATGATCTGTTCTATATGCGCCCACACCTCTATCCACGAGTTTGAGAAATCTGCTTTACACTTGATTGTACGAGTAATAAAAGTAGTCGACACTGGCTTGTTCAAGTAACCCGACTTTGTATAGGTTTTCATGGCAAATGATCTAGTGGCTTATTCAAGTAACTGACTTCGTATAGGTTTTCATGACAAATAAGACCTGTTTAAGGTGTCAGAACAACTAATTTCAGGGTATCATTAATAATTCAACCGTAATTGAACAACTGGTATGCTGTTCAGAACCAAATTGTCCCCTAGTTCGAGTCTGTAATTCCCTCCAGCCAATAGACAGCTGAGAAACATATCTATAAAAGGTCTAGACCAGATTGGTTTCTTTCCGTGGGTTTGCATTTTACCTGTGCGCTAATTTACACTTGTGTACAGATCGGTGATTTTGGAATCTTGGTGAGATCAGGGTTCAGCGTCTCAAAAATATTGGTGATTTTTTCGATGCTTGATCAAGTGTCAAAATGTGTATCCTTGTTATTGATGCTCCTGCATTTTCAATTGCACCATTGCAGGTAGTCCTGAATAATACTATCGTTGAGACGGACAACCCGGTTGTGCGTGATCGGGCTATAATTACAAGTCCAACACGGTGTTGCCAGTCAGAAGTCCACAGAAGTAATCGTCTTCGAGATAATAAATATGGTGGAGATGTCTTCAAGTCCAACACAAAAGATTTGCCAGGCTTTAAATGTAAGAAGAACGTACAAGTTTAAGCTTCTCGCAATAACCATCAAAAAGGATGGGAGACTAAAAGATACCTTGACACTACTAACGAATTTAGTTTCGTTTTCTTGTATTCGTAAAGAAAGAAATGATCCAATCTTATCTCATTTTGACTCTTTGCTTGTTTCAAAAGCATATTAGTAATGATATTACGAGAAATATGGTACTCTTTATCTTTTAATTTGATGTGGTGAACATCGAAAATACAAATACATATCTTGAGTATGATGTTCGAGAACTGTGTCAGTTGCACATAGGGACAAATAACCTGATATATATGTGATTTCAAAGAATATCAAAAGCCTAGTTTTGGAATAGTATTTCAGTGTTACAAGAGAAAAATTTAGTAACAGTTCGCGTATGTGACAGATTGTGGAGACGTGTTACTACCTGCACGAAATAGAACAGATGGTCTGGTGTTGTGGAAACGTTACTGACTAAATCCGTAACATATAAAAACCGTGACAAAAAATCTGCCACACCCTCAACAGTAACGTTTATTCAGTGTTACTGAAGGTCTTTGTAACACCTATAAACCGTTACAATTAAGCTCATTTGGTGTTGTGAAGGGCCAATGTTCCTTTTCCTACGCAACAGAAGGTTTAGATGAAGCTTCATCTCAGGCCATGGCGCATCTTTTAGCAAGCGCCATGCTAAAAACACGGGGTGTTACATTATACACCCTTCAAAGAATTTCGTCCCCGAAATTGAAAACCAAAACTATTGTGGACAATCTCTTCAAGTTGGATTTCCTAAGCAAAAGTCCCATACCAGATGCTCAGAAATCACGGGTTTCTTCAAGTTGTCATGAACAACAATTTAAACCTTCTGAGCACATGTCCCATACCACCTGCCCAGAATCCAAAAAGTGCCCACAACAATACCAAGAATCGCAATTGGCCGAAGTGCCAAGAGGATATCTCGACCAGGTATCCTGAATGCGCATCCCATACTACTCACTCAGAAGTCCCTAAAGTTCACAAGGTTGGAAGATGTCATCGAAATGACAAAGCAAAACCTAACGCAACACATTGAGGACCAATCTATAATGCCAGTGCAGTTGGATGCAAGCCACCGTCCCTGACGGATTTCACCTAGGTTGCCACTCGTAAGTGGGATGCTAGCGGCCCGACAACGCACACCCTTGGCCAGTGCTAACGTGTGGGGATGATCGGTCCCATTGTCTACCCACCGTCCCAGACGGTCTTCCGGATGCTCATAAGCGGGGTGCCACGAGGCACGGCAAACTCACGGTACTTATACAAGCTCAACTCGATTTGCAAAGTAACCGGCTCAAGATTACAAACTCTTTCTCGCGCGAAGTTGGCCTACTCTCCAACTTTAAGTTTCCATCAAGTAAAATACTACTTGAATGAGTCCACTCCGCACAAGTCCCTAGAGTTTTCTCAGAACTTGCTCTGATACCATCTGTGACGGACCGGAAAATTACACCTTTGGCGCGTTGCCCCGTAGGCCGTAGCTTTCGCGATGCGCCATGATGATGCTACGATCCGGGCCTCAAAGCTAGGCAAATGCACGTTCAATTTCCCTTGCAAGCATGCTCATGGAGCATGATGCATCTAATTTAGCTTCCACACCATTCCAACTTACCCTTGTTCCGCAAAGGGTTTATTAAGGAAAGAAAAAACTTCCTTAATACGGCAAAAATGACCTTTTGAGGATCTAAACGATGGAATTTGGCTAAATTGTGGTGACCATGTGGATCTAAAGATCCACATGTCTTGATCTTTGGGCTGTTTCCCATCAAAATGGACTCCTCTTGAGCTAAATTACGACTTTCGGGTTTTTCGCCTCCAGATAGGCTATAACTTGCTCTTTGTAGCTTGATAGGAAGTATGAGCATCCACTTGCTGGCATGCAACTAAGCCTCATCAAGAATGGCCACAATCATCTCTGGCGTCGAGCTACCGAGCTTAGATGATATGAGGGGCCAGAATGTCGCAATCATATCCGAATTAGATGATCTGAGCGACAAAGTGCTAGACCGGCAATGCTTTGCAACTCATTGCGGCTGCCTACGTACCCTTCCCTACTCTAAAGGGATCAAGCACAGACCGTAGTTCATCCACGAAGGGACAGAAACTTAAGCCAACTCGTTTGCATGGCCGTGGCCAAGCAATAATGGAAATGGCCTAGTCCGTATAGGCCGTTCCGTCAAAATGCATCCAAGTGATGCATGTTTGGTTCGCAATATGGCATAATGATTCCTAAGCATCAAATGCCCTCTTCGCGAGGCTACACAACTATAAATGAGCCTTAGGCATCATTTATACTCTTCCTCTTAAGCTATGAAGCTTACTTGGTACATAGTCCGCATATGCACCTTCAACCAACTACCCCTCCCTATATATGTCTTAATGGAATTTCTACAAGTATGGAAAGGGGACCAAAAATATTTCATCAACTCCCCGTTTACTATTCATGGCCGTTGCCATGTATTTTCCCGATGTCCGGCCATGTTGGCCGTACTGTGCCAACCCGATGTCCGGCCATGTTGGTCGTCCACTGCCAACCCGATATCCGGCCATGTTGGCCGTCCTCTGCCACCCCGATCTCCGGCCATGTTGGCCGTCCCCAGCCAACCCGATGTTCGGCCATGTTGGCCGTCCCCATCCAACCCGATGTCCGGCCATGTTGGCCGTCCACTGCCAACCCGATGTCCGGCCATGTTGGCCGAACACTTCCAACCCGATATCCGGCCATGTTGTCCGTACACTGTCAACACATTGGCCAAGGGCTAATGTTCCTTTTCCTACGCAACGGAAGCTTTGGATGAAGCTTCATCTCAGGCCATGGCGCATCTTTTAGCAAGCGCCATGCTAAAAACACGGGGTGTTACACTACCAGAGATTGGGGACTTGATGGCGATGCTACTAAGCAAAGCCGCCTTTTACATGGAGAGCGGCGTGTTCACAAAAGCCTATGAAGTGAGTAAATTTAGACTGCAAGATATAACGATCTGTTTTTAGGTTCTTAGTAAAACCGTCATACTACTGAGTCTTGTGCCTATGGCTAGCACACACTTTCATAAAAGCAATATTCCTTTCCCAAAACATAACCAGAGTCATATTATCAAAACCATTCATCCCAGAAATAATCCAATATCCTCAAAAGCTACCAATTGTCTACCAAAACCTATTAAACTTTGAACCCGGACATCCAATATGTCTTTTAAAAAAAAAGAGAAGAAGAACCTAAATGAAAGTTTAACAGAGAAACATTCAAGGAAAATCATCCAACGAGAGGTTTTTTTTTCTTGGAGAAAGTCAACTTTGCATCTTCAAGAGCCGCTTTCTTCATAGTCGACATCTTGGAAAGCTTTTCGAGTTCCACCTCCTGTCGTGCAATCTCCTCGGCGGAAAGGCTTTCGATTGCTGCATCTTTTAACTTTTGTATCTCAACAAGGCCTTCGACAAACCACGAAGTGTTAAACTCCTTTTCTACGCACACGTCACGATGGTGCTCCCAGTCGGCAATAACGTCTTCAAAAACGGTGTGACCAGTCACCTCACGCATATCCTCGATGGAAGATAAAGCCTCTTCCAACACGCTTAACCAGCGCAAATCGACTAGTGACTTTCTTGGTTGTGGCCATATGTCCGTACTTCTCCTAGATTCTCGGGGTTTACAACGCCTCATACTTAGACTGCACGCTGAAGCCGCCAACCAGCACATGACCTGGATAAGGAACCAAGTACGGGATCAAAAATGGCGCCTGCATCTGGCCTCACGACTCGCAAAGGGTTTTCTTCAATGTCTACGGCAGCAACCATCAGAGAATCATCCACCGTTTGAACCACATCTGTGCACGGAAATTGGCTAACTCCCATCTCCAAGTCACCCCATGGTGGTCACCAAAAGCAAGTTTTCGTGTGGCTCCACCCCGAGACCGTCCTCCGAACCGGATTCCTCCTACGAACTTGAGTTAGACATTTTTCAAAAGAAGAAACCAAAGAAGGAAGAAAAGAGGCGCGAAACTCACCGAACCACTTCCCGAAAAGAACCAAAGCTTTATGAGAGGAATCACTCTCACTTGTCGAACTTTCTTTATTTCTCCGCCTCATCACCGCTATGAGTAGTCTCGGTGCGCGGAATTCTTCGAAGAAATTGTCGTCTCTGGCAACGTGCAAGGGCAGCGAAAGCATTAACACTACCAAAGCCCTGGAAGAAACGAGACACATGTTTTCAGCAGAAATTCATGTGTTTTGAGACAAACTGACAAGGAGGCGAAACATACCCGTTATTGGAAGAACCGAAAGACAAGAGAGCTGCTGGGAGGATCTTTTGAAATCGCCCGAACCCGCCAAAGACGATTCTTCGTTCTCCGTTCCTTGGCCCGGGGAATTTCCGAGTTGCTAGGCGACTTTCGCTTGAGATCTCTCAAAATTGGATACTTCTTCAAAATTGCTGGGAAGGTTTACAACGAACATTCTCCACCACGCTGTTTACAAAATCTTGGATCATAATAAACTCATCGCACCGAACTCATTATAGCCAAAGGTCGTCGGGTTACTCTTCCCGTTTGAAAGAAGGGAAGACGGATACCAGCTCGAGGAACCGGCATTGAGGGCGCGACGCTATGAATCCTTAGGAATCACCTGGGACGGTAAGCACCTATCCGGAAAGACGAGCCGTACGGTCAATATTGTAAGCGACTATCCCCATGAAGAAAGACGGCATATAACCTGGGACATGCAGCTTTGAATGAACAAGTTTTCACCAACGCTCAAATTGCCATCGAAGAAAAAGACATGACCGGGAGACGAAGCAAAGGTGTCAATTTGAGTCATCGACCTGTGGACTGGCTCTCATGGGCGAAAACTGATTTCATATGACTTATCGAGAAGACTAACCAAGCTCATGCCAACCCTTGGGCCTTTGTTCACCCATCGAAGAATTCGTGAACCCCCAACTCGCGGGAATCGAAGACAACGGTTTCCGAGCATACTTCTCAAAGTGTTCCCATAACCAAGCTTGCAAGAAAGCAACATGCACATATGAATCCACTTTCATAAAACCATTCGAAACTCGCATGTTCGCAACTAGGTGATCCAGTATGCACATACAGGGAACCAAGAAATAGATTGCCAATGGGAAGGACTTCGCCTTGCCAACTTCACAGCAATCACTAGCAACTCTGGACTTATCTCCTTCTTACCAGATTCGTCGTCAAAAATGTCTCTAGACAACCAGAGAGCCAAAAATGCTGCAACGTGAAGATCACTGCTTTTATGTTTAGGTTCCGGCTCGTCCCGAATCCATTGAGATATCCACCAGCCGTAAAGGCACCTTTCATCCTCTTTCCCACAGAATCCTTCGACTTCGCGGTGGAGTCTTTCCTGGCGAAATCTCCCAACTTAGCGTCAAGGTCATCCCGCATATTCCCCTCACTTTCAGATAATTGGATGTTAAGATTCCCGGTTACCGGAAGATTCAGCAAGAGAGCCACACTCTCCAAGGAGAAAGTTATCTAACCACATCTACATATAATCGTATGGGTGTCCGAACACCATCTGGAGATGAAAGAAACCAAGCCCGGGATATCCTTCCTAACTGAGATTTACCGAAGCTCGACAAAGATCTATAATCTGCGCCGAGTCAAGTTGGTATTTATATGCTCCTTACTCACCATGAACTCAACCCATATATCAAAAGAACGCAATAGGATTTGGCACATCCACGAAATCAATGTTGGAAGAGGAATATACCCCTTTATGAAGATGAACCGTATGGTGTTCTGCAGGCGAACCGAACGTGTCTTCTTTTCATCTTCACCACCGGTTAACAAAATTGGCACAAAACCTGGTGATTTTTCCGAGCAGAGGCAAGTTTTTGGCGAAGAATTCATCATCCGTGTTCGGTTTGGAACTATGGACATCCTTCGATGAGGCGAAATTACATTCGTGTAACATCTTGTCGGATTTCTTCATAAAAACTTAATAACAAGATATCTGCACACGGAGAAAAAAAAAAAATTATCTCCGACACATAACCGCGCCCAACAAAGGAAAAACCTAAAATACAAAAAAAGAGAGGGCGTATTCTTTTATCGGCTCAAAATCGCACACGCAGTATTTTCTTCGTGGTTCAAAATTATATACGCAAATTTTTATACGGCTCAAGTGCGTCCGCGGATCATTCTTCGGGTTCAAAATTATATATGGAGCATTCTCTACGGGTTCAAAAATACACACGCAGTATTTTCTTCAGGGTTCAAAAATACACACGCAGTATTTTCTTCAGGTTTCAAAATTATATACGCAGTATTTTATACGGGCTCAAGTGCGTCTACAGTATCATTCTTCGGGTTCAAAATTATATATGGAGCATTTTTCTACGGGTTCAAAACTGCACGCGCAGTATTTCTTTCAGGAATGAAATTCATATATGCAATACTTCCTACGGGTTCGAAGTCATGTGAAGCGCATATACAATATTCTTCTTCGGGATTCATATATAGTATTCTCTACGGGTCTGAAATTGCACACGCAAATATTTTCTTCGAGTTCAAAATTATACGCATTTCTATACGGGCTCAAGTGCGTCCGCGATATCCTTCTTCGGGTTCAAAATTATATATGGACCACTTTCCTACGGGTTCGAATAATATATGCAGTATTTCCCTTGGGTGCATACATACAATATTTTCTACAAGAGGCACGCCAAGAAATTATATGCGCAATATCATTGCAAGGATTATAAAGAAAAACGCCTACTCTTAGGGTTTGCACCTACGTGAAAAGGGAAACAAGAGAAGACATACCTGGAAGCCGGTTTTTCTTTGTGACTCTGCCGCTAGTAGGAAAGGATGAAAGGAATAAGGTGCAAGATAAGAGAAAGGGATTTTATATATATATGGGCAAGAAGATTCTGAAATAGGGAAGGATTTCCCTTTACCAAAAATCGTGCGGGCTCACGAGGACGCCCAACTTCCCAATGCCGCCCAAGTTGCACCGGTCCCACCAATTGCGCCCAACTTCCCAATGCCGCCCAAGTTGCACCGGTCCCACCAATTGCGCCAACTTCCCAATGCCGCCTGTTGCACCCCAGGTCCCACCAATTGCGCCCAACTTCCCAATGCCTCCCAAGTTGCACCGGTCCCACCAATTGCGCCCAACTTCCCAATGCCACCCAAGTTACACCGGTCCCACCAATTGCGCCAACTTTCCAATGACCGCCCAAGTACCGCCAGCAAGCATGCACAGCTTCCCCACCTTGCGCCGGTCCCACCAGCTAGCACGCTCAGTTTCCTAACTCGTGTCAACTTCTCAATGCCGCCTTGACTTCTGTCTCTCAATGATGCCGACTTCCCAATTGCGCAAACCTCCCGATTTGTGCAAAACTGCCAGAGGCAAGGATTTCAAATCCTATTTATAAAAAGGTCAGACGAGCCTCCTCAATTCTCTTTACGATTTTCTGCTGATAGTTTATCACCATCTTATGCTTACCTCGCAACAAAGCTCCTGTTCCGAGCTAAGCAGGGGACTTATTGTTGATGGTGGTTTTTAAACAAAGGGTAAAATCGTAAAACCCCAAATAACCTAATGTCACCAGTGACACATTTATTAGAACATTTAATGCATGTAGTCAGTAATTAACATGGCGTATTTTTTCAAATTAGGGTTACAACGAACAAAACCCTAATTCCCCCTCCGTGCCAAAGGCAATCATGCCACCACACCTAGCCCAAGCTAGCTGCGCCCTACCAAACGCACCTGCTTGGCCCTAGATATGCTAGTCACACCAAATGCGCCAAAGCATGCCAACCATGCTAGCCACACCTCCGTGCCAATGGCAAATCATGCCAGCCACACCTAGCCCAAGCTAGTCGCACCTCCGTGCCAATGGCAAATCATGCCAGCCCACGCCTAGCCCAAGCTAGCCAGCACCTGCGTGCCGATGGCAAATCATGCCAGCCACACCAAACGCGCCAAAACATGCCAACCATGTTAGCCGCACCTCCGTGCCAATGGAAAATCATGCCAGCCACACCTAGCCCAAGCTAGCCGCACCTCTGTGCCGATGGCAAATCATGCCAGCCACACCAAACGCGCCAAAACATGCCAACCATGTTAGTCACACCTCCGTGCCAATGGAAAATCATGCCAGCCACACCTAGCCCAAGCTAGCCGCGCCATGCCAAACGCACCCCGCCTTGGCCCTAGCTATGCTAGCCGCACAAACGCGCCAAAGCAAGCTAACCATGCTAGACACACCTCCGTGCCAATGGCAAATCATGCCAGCCACACCTAGCCCAAGCTAGCCGCGCCATGCCAAACGCACCCCGCCTTGGCCCTAGCTATGCTAGCCACACAAACGCGCCAAAGCATGCCATGCTAGCCGCACCTCCGTGCCAATGGCAAATCATTCCAGCCACACCTAGCCCAAGCTAGCCGTGCCATGCCAAATGCACCTCGCCTTGGCCCTAGCTATGCTGGTCTCGCCAAGCCAAACACCCTTACCTTGGCCCTAGCCGTGCCATGCCAAAGTAGCGCCCGCACCTAGGCTTGCAAACCATGCAACCTAGGCCGAATTGGCCACGCATGCCATTGGCACATGCCAACATGCTCGCTGGTAGCTTTTTCTACCAAGGCGCGACCCAAATTGGCCACGCATGCCATTGGCACATGCCAACATGCTCGTTGGTAGCTTTTTCTACCAAGGCGCGACCCAAATTGGCCACGCATGCCATTGGCACATGCCAAACACGCTACGGCGGTAGCATTTTCTACCAAGGCGCGACCCAAATTGGCCACGCATACCATTGGCACATGCCAACACGCTCGCCGGTAGCCTTTTCTACCAAGGAACGACCCAAATTGGCCACGCATGCCATTGGCACATGCCAACACGCTCATTTGTAGCTTTTTCTACCAGTAGCGCGACCCAACTTGGCCACGCATGCCATTGGCACATGCCAACACGCTCGGGTAGCATTTTCTACCAAGGCGCGACCTAAATTGGCCACGCATGCCATTGGCACATGCCAACACGCTGCCGGTAGCCTTTTATACCAAGGCGCGACCCAGATTTGCCACGCATGCCATTGGCACATGCCAACACGCTCTCCGGTAGCTTTTTCTACCGTAGCGCGACCCAAATTGGCCACGCATGCCATTGGCACATGCCAACACGCTCGCTGGTAGCTTTTTCTACCAGGGCGCGACCCAAATTGGCCACGCATGCCATTGGCACATGCCAACACGCTCGCTGGTAGCTTTTTTCTACCAAGGCGCGACCCAAATTGGCCACGCATGCCATTGGCACATGCCAACACGCTCGCTAGTAGCTTTTTCTACCAGGGCGCGACCCAAATTGGCCACGCATGCCACTGGCACATGCCAACACGCTGTTGGTAGTTTTTTCTTACCAAACCGCGGCCCTAATGGCCGAGAGTGCCATTGGCACATGCCAACACGCTGTTGGTAGCTTTTCTCACCAAGGCGTGGCCCTAATGGCCGAGAATGCCATCGACTGTGCCAACATGCGTCGTTGGTAGCTTTTCTTACCAAAGCCGTGACCCTAATGGCCATGCATGCCAAAGGCACATGACAACACGCTCGCTGGTAGCTTTCATTGCCTAGCCGTGGCCCTAATACACGCCGGGTAGCCTAACTTGCAAGCCGTGCAACCTAGGCCAACTTGGCCGTACGCGCCATTGGCACATGCCGTAACCCACGCCGGTAGCCACTTACACCCAACGTGCAACCTACTACCAAGGCATTCCGCACATGCCACACGCGCCACTAGAGCTCTATGCATTGCCGCTTACACTCAACAGACAACCTACCACCAAGGCATTCCACACATGCCCTTGGCACATGCCACACATGCCACTAGCATGCTCGCATTGCTACTTGCGCTCGAGGTGCAACTCGCAACAAAGGCATTCCGCACATGCCATTGGCACATGCCACATGCGCCCCTAGAAGCACCACTTGCACTCAAGATGCAACCAACACTCGAGACATCAACACAAACCGGGGGATGCTTTCCGGTCTTGGTTTGGCGGTCACATCTTGCAACGTACACTACGCTCACATTAAGAAAGCGTGAAAAGGAATAAAGCGATCAAATAAATGAGGAAATAATGGTGAAAACGTTTTCACCCATTAACACCATGTGGTTACCACCTCCTCCCATTATTTCACCCTTTACTCTCTTCCTTCATGAGGCCGGTACGTTTTCAATCTCGACTTGTATAAATAGGTCTTACCTATTTCCACCGGACAACAAGTCTCCGGTCGGAGAAAAATACTACACTCTCGTAAAAGGCACCTTTGCAAGCTCTCCAAAAGCTTTCATCTCTTTCAAGCTTCCGAAGCTTTCACTTTATGATACAAGTCGAGACATTACTCTCCGGGAATTATTCCTGTCTCAACACCTTTCTTTGCTTCCCTCCCCAAATCAACCCTTCTCCTCCACTTTGTGACCGAAGCAAGTCCGGAACGGCCATTTCTTGGTTTAGGCCGGACTTGTACGTATTGATCTCTCGAATCTATAAAGTGCTCACGTGCATCACATTTGTTTAGGGTTTGAACCAGTTTCTCACTCACCTACCGAATTTACCGAAATCGTTGAAACGATTTTTACCCATAAACAACTAGTCTTATAAAACTCAAGAGAATCAATCAACTTTAATGACAATAAATTTTGAGTAACTACACTCAATTAACCTTCCGTAACAGTCAGAAAACGGGCAAGATATATTGCCAAGATTAAAGACAATTAATTAGAGAATAATTACCTTAAAACGTTTTTCAAAACCAAAAGTCAAATCTGCAAAAAATAAGTTTTTTTTGAATCACAGACCTCCCAAGACCCCAAGGCCCCGCTCTCCCGGATTTTATTAAATACATATAGATATATAAATATACCTAGTCAAATGCATGGGGTGAGACTTGAACCCAAGTCTATAGTGTGGGGAGCCCAAAATAATACCACCACACTATCTCTCTAAGTTTGATATAATATTACAAAACTATGTTTTTAAATATATATCCCAACAATCCCCCACTTATATTTTAAAAAACATTGAGCAAGTGTTGTATAGTTGTGCATCTGCAAAGGTTCCTTTCGACTTGAACCTCTCGCACAAGTGTTAAATCTTCTAATTACTGTGTGACTAGAGTGACTTGCGTCTTGAACTCTAACTAATATTAGATTATTTAACACACACAAATATATCTAGAGTAAAGTTCTTAAGTTCGCACAATAAGGCCATGTGCTTATCCCTTTTTTTAACAAATGATATAGAGAAATGCCCAATTTCTCATAGAAGGCGTCCACACCTTCACATTCGCATAGGTGAGTCTATCAAGAATACTCATGTGTATTCCACTCTAACTTAAGATCTATAGACATCATTAAGAGTTAAATACTCAACCTGTTTCCCACTTCAGGATATCATGCTATGGGAATGCATGACTCTATCATATCATTTGTAACTTCGTTTAGTCCCTTTGAACCTATTTCTAGGTTGGGTATCCATTACAAATGACTCAACTTCTCACGGGCAAAAAGTCCCATACTTTTAGAGATATTCCATATCTTTTCTCTTGCTAATCCTTTCGTCAAAGTATCGACTATATTTCCTTCAAACCTTACATGATCTACTCTAACAACACCGCTTATGAGAAATTCTCTAAATGTGTCGTGCTTTCGACATATCTGTCGATTCTTATTGTTATTATAACAATTCTCTACTACTCCGATAGCTTGCATACTATCGCAGTGAGTGGATCAAAGTGGTTGGTACCGGTTTTCCCATACCCAATGTCTCGACGACAGACTCTTCACCATCATGCCTCTTCACTAGCTGCTACTAGTGCCATCAATTCAGCCCCCATCGTATATTGGGCTATAATTGTCTGCTTTCTTTGATATCAAGATACAGCGCCCCAACAATAGTAAAAACATATCCACTTTGGTGGCCTTGGAATCATCTAATAGAGTGTTCCAATTCACATCTCTAAATCCTTCAAAGACTGCGGGATACCTATGATAGTGTAATCCTAGGTTTGTGGTTCTTTTCAAATACCGCATAACCCTCTCAATAGCATCCCAGTGTTCCAAACTAGATTACTTTGGTAAACTTCGCACAAAACTCCCACCGCATATGCAATGTCCTGGTCTAGTACAATCGGTTGCATAACGCAGACCGCTTTATTATACTAGCATATTCGATTGTCTAACACTTTCTCCAAGTGTTCTTAAACAATTTCACACTAGGATCAAAAGGAGTACAAAAGGTGTATAATCAAAATATTCATACTTCTTCTAATTTTTTTCAATGTAGTGAGATTGATCTAAACAAATACCACTACTAGTTCTAGTTATTTTGATTCCCAAGATTACACTAGCTTCACCCAAATCTTTCATGTCAAAATTCAAATAAGCATGCTTTTAGTTTCATTGACAAAGATAAATTGGAACCAAATATCGCAAATCATCCACATACAAGCAAACAATCACACACACATCATTCTCGGTTTATAGTAGATGCATTTGTCACCCTCATTTATTCTGAAGTTATTTGAAATCATTAAATTATCAAATTTCTCATGCCATTGTTTAGGAGCTTGTTTCAAACCATAAAGAGACTTTTCTAGCTTACATACTTTCTGTTCTTGTCCAGGAATTACAAAACCTTCAGGTTGTTCCATGTAAATTTCTCTTCTAGTTCACCATTCAAAAAGCGCTTTTAACATCCATTTGGTGAATAACAAGATTATGAGCAGCAGCAACAGCAATCAAAACACGTATAGAAGTTAATCTAGTAACAGGAGAATAAGTATCAAAAAAGTCTACGTTCTCTCGTTGCCTAAATCCTTTAGCAACCAGTCTAGCCTTATACTTATCTACTGTTCCATCAGGTTTCAGTTTCCTTTTCAAAACCCATTTACAACCTATAGGCTTACAACCAGGAGGTAAATCTACCATACGCCAAGTTCCATTAGACATATGAGAATCCCATTCATTATCTACAGCTTCTTGCCGAAACTAGACTCGTAAACTAAACGCCTCTTGTAAATTAGAAGGTTCTTCCTCTACAGCGTAAAATTCAAAATCGGGATTTTTATCTTTTGTCTCAGTCCGAGCTTTTTTACTGCATCTAGGTTCAAATTCAGTGATCCTAGTTTCTTCACTTCTAGGTTCTTCTAAATCTAGGTTCAAAATCAGCACTAGGTAAAGTACTAGGTATTGAACCCCCACTATTACCCCCACTACTTCTAGATTTAAAAGGAAATCTCTCTTCAAAGAAATCAACATCAATAGATTCAATAATAACCTTATTATTAATATCAAAGAACCTATAAGCTTTACTGTTTTGAGCATAACCAATAAAAACACATTCAGAAGCTCTACTTTCTAACTTATGTCTTTTAGGATCAGGTTTCCTAACAAAAGCTAAACAACCCCAAACTCTAAAATAAGAGACATTAGGTTTTTTATTTCTCCAAAGTTCATAAGGAGATATCATGGTTTTATTATTGGGAATGCGGTTCAAAACATGGAAAACAGATTAACAAACATTCACCCCACCAATGAGAAGCAAAGCACTTAACTAAGCAAACAAGCAACAAATCAATTCAAGAAGAGTACGGTTCTTTCTTTCAGCTTTACCGTTCATTTGAGGATTATATGGAGCAGTTCTTTCATGTATAATGCCATTAGTTTGGTAAATTTCAAAAAGGAGCAGAATCATATTCGATTGCCTCTATCACTACGAAACCTCTTAATTTTTCTACCAAATTGATTTTCAATTTCAAAGAATAAAGATTTTAAACTTTTCAATAGCTTCATTCTTATGGCTCAACAAATACACATACGTATAATTATAACAATCATCAATGAACGTCATAATATATCTTTTGCCATTTCTAGTTAGGATACCTTCATATTCACACAAATCGAATGTATTAAATCTAGAGGTTTGGATTCTCTTACAATGATTTATGTGAGGTCTTGGTTATTTTTGCTTTACTGAAGAGATATTCACATTTTTCAAATTCATTTTCAGAAAATTCAGGAGGACACCTTGCTCATGTTATTTACTAACTTTTTACTCACATGACAAAGCCTACCATGCCAAACATTAAAATTGCAAACCATATAAGCAGAAGAATCAATTTTATTCATAGCATCAACATTAAGCTTAAAAATTCCATCAGTAGCATAACCCTTTCCTACAAAATTATTATTCTTAGTTATAGTGTAAACATCAGACCCAATAGTTTGATACAACCCAACCTTGTTGAGAAGATAGCCTAAACAAGGTTGTTTCTCATTTCGAGTGTGAAGGACATCTTTCAAAGATAAGTGTCTTCCCGTAAGTAAACTTAAACTCTACCGTACTGAACCTTTCACCACGGTTACGTGGAGAGTCTCCCAACAACACTTTCTTATCCTTTGTTTCAGCATAAGTCTTAAACATGGACCTATCAAAACAACAATGACGCGAAGCACCACTATCTATCCACCACCCATCGGATCCACCAACCATGAAGAACTCTGGATCAGAAACCATGGCAATTATAACGTCACCCACAACATTAGCTTGTGCGTTATTCTTTTCCTTGTTAAACCTACAATTCCTAGCCATGTGGTTTGGTTTATTACAGGTATAACAAAGAAACTCAAAATTGGAATTTTGTCCGTTTTTTGATGGGTGGTGGTTCTTGTTTTTATTAGGCCTTCCTCCTTTCTTTTGGTTCGGGTTAGGTTTCATATCCCTTTTCTTAGGTTTCAAACTCGGATGAGTCTTATTATTAGAAACAATAAGAATCTCCTCCTTCTTATCTTGTTTCCGAGCTTCTTCCTCAACCCTGAGCTTAATAATCAAACTTTCAAGAGAAAATTCTTTAGTCTTGTGACGCAAGGAATTACGAAAATCTTTCCAGACTAGGTGGTAACTTGTCAATCATTACGAAACTTGAAATTGTTCATCGGTTTTCATACCTTCGGTCAGAATTTCATGGGCAATTTTTTGAAGTTCATGAGCCTGTGCAACAATTGATCTATCATCCACCATTTGGTATCTCAAATACCGGCTCACAGCATACTTCTTTGAACCAGCCTTCCTCGGTGTCATATTTTTCAGTAATGCATCCCATACATCTTTAGCAGTTTCAAAAGTTGAATAATACTCATATAAATTATCAGATAATGCATTAAGAATGTAGTTTTTGCAATCAAAGTCATCATCGACCCATTTGTCAATGGCCTTCTGTTTCTCCTCGGGAGTTTGAGAAACAACTTCTTTGGCACCACCTAGTAGGAGGTGGATCGAGCAGCAGAAGACCAAAGATCAGCCTTATCAGCTACAACGGTCTTATCGAAACGTTTCCGTGGTTCCAGGATGAACACTCGACACAATCATATGCAGCTTCATGAGTTTGAGATAAAAGAACATCTTCAGCTTCCATCTTCTGAAATGCATCCCTTCAAATTTGAAAGGCTTGTTGGTATCATCAACGCGCTTCTTTTCAACCTCCATAGCAAAATCAAACACCTTAAAATTATTGGAAACCAGGCACCAAAAAGATTACAGAAGAAGAAATCTCAAACAGCTGAGTCGCGGACTAGGTCGCTATCTTTAAGGTGTTTCGCGACTCTGCCTCTTGATTGTGCTAGCAGTCAATTATTTGTCGAAAACCCTATGGGATAAAACAGCTGATACTCTCTTGTTCGATTTCTCTGCACCATGAGAAATCGAACCAACAATCACTCTTTCTAACACTTGCTCATAAATCAATAGATGTAAAAACTATATGTATTTCATCCTCTGTAAAAACTGGTCTTATAAAACTCAAGAGAATCAATCAACTTTAATGAAAATAAGTTTTGAGTAACTACACTCAATTAACCTTCCGTAATCGATAAAAACGGGCAAGATATATTGCCAAGATTAAAGACAATTAATTAGAGAATTTACCTTAAAACGATTTTCAAAACCAAAAGTCAAATCTGCAAAAAATAAGTTTTTTTTGAATCACAAACCTCCCAAGGCCCCAAGGCCCCGCTCTCCCGGATTTTATTAAATACATATAGATATATAAATATACCTAGTCAAATGCATGAGGTGAGACTTGAACCCAAGTCTATAGTGTGGGAGCCCAAAATAATACCACCACACTATCTCTCTAAGCTTGATATAATATTACAAAACTATGTTTTTAATAAGATCCATGGACACTCTTAGATGGACAAGGTCGGACAAGATTTGCGCCATTCTCTCCGGAAACTCAAACGACAATGAATTTAAGTCTAATATTTTATTGATATGTTCCTATTATAAGACTTCACATTCCCTACCAAAAATGAATGCAATTCGAGATAGCAAACCTGACCATCTACCGATCTTAATGTCAACCGTTAATTTTGAACGACTGATATTCAAAGGGGTAGATGGTGGTTTTATACATCTCGAATTGTGCTCATTTTTTGTAGGAATGTAGAGTTTTATAAGAAGAATATACCATCACAATATTAGACTTAAATTCTTTATCGTTTGGGTTTTGCGGAGAAAATGACGCAAATCTTGTCCGACCTTGTCCATCTAAGAGTGTCCATGGATCATACCTCTGTAAATATATATCCCAACAACAACCAAGTTGGCGGGTAGCCTGGCAACAAGCTGGGTGCCAACACCTTTTTGAATTAAATTAAATTTTGATTTTTAAAGTTCAATTCTAGCTTAACTACAAATTTACCTTATGGTGCATCTGAGTTTCTTACACACGCCCAATTTTTGTTTTTCTACTTCTCTTTTTGATTTTTCTTTGCTAAAAGTCATTGTGGTTCTCTGGTCATTAGTATTCACTTTTTACTTCTTTTTCAGCAGTTAATAAAGCTAAACATTGAAACTTTATAAGATTACAACAATTAATTGGTGCAAGAAATACCATCCAAACAAACAGAATCTCTTCGTTTTATGGCCGCATCTTGAATTTCATCTTTTGCAAAAGAAGGGGAAGGGAATAGGAATATATCCAAAGCTCAGTGAGTGCACCACTTACTTAAGTTTTCTATCCTACATATAGTGGGAAGAATTAATTAGTGCAACACTTTGGTGTGGTACTAATTAGGAGTGTACACAACAAGTGATCACTCAATATAAAGCCAGCCACATTGGAGCCTCAACCCCATTCTACATACAAGCAACTAACCCGGTGCATACGCACCGGATGATTCGATTGTCTAAATCATAGAAAAACAAAATTGGGTTGCTGGACATAGTACTATCACTCGGCGTCATGAAAACTGCATATGAAACTTAGAAGGTTGTCAATACTATCCACAAATCATGAGAAGAAAAAAGACCTTTTAATCTTTCTCCAAGGTAGGATCTAATTCAGTTGCTACGACTCTTATATCTCGTGGTGTAATCGTGGTCTACATTCCTTAAACATTCATTAGCTTCTATCACGTGGTACTTTTAGTTTCGGTACTTTACCTGGATTGCCGAACCTCGTTTGTCCTTCCGTTGCATTTGACCTATATTGTTATGCATCAGTATTTCTTACAATATACGAGTAGTTTTTAAGAAAATGAGAACCATATGCATATTGCTATGACATCTATAACAACAGAAAACATTTTACAACTCCGACATATATAAGTACATGCCGTCCAAAAAAAAATCCAAATAATTACCTGAATCTTCATTGTCGTAGAAAAATAGATTTCAATGTAAGCCCAAGTCAAGAATTTTTCCTTTCTTCATACCGTAAATGAACCATATAATCTTCAAACTCGGAATATATTGTATATACGAACTATTCTAACAATTCTTCAATTCTATGTATTATTGTACACAACCATGTCTCCTGATTTTTCACCATCAATGCCAATGTGTCGTTGTTTAACCTCTAAAATTGTATTATTCAGCTTTAATGCCACTGACACCATCTTGGAATTGGTCTCTTCACGAATCATATTGACGTATAACCCAAAGATTGTATGATGTATCGCGTATTTGAATATCTTAATATTGAAATGTTTACTAACAGATAACACTACCGTATCAAATTTATTACTAAAACTACTGGCAATCCTCGTCGGGTACTAAATTTACTGATTTTTTTCTTTCCCATGATACTCAGTAAATTAACTGCAAATTCTCATCAAATTGGAAGAGTATGAAATGTCTCCACAGAATCGATATATATTTATCGAAGCGTCAACAGTCATATCCCTGGTTCCTTTAAGAGTCATCGTTAACATCTTCCTAAATTCTCAACCAAACGCTTTAATTTTTCCTCCGAGTGTCTCTGTGGGATTGCTCATCAGATATCCAGCGCTTTATGCACCTGCACCGTCGTTGCTTCATCCCATATTATTAGGTCTACCTTAGACAGTAACATCGCCAAATTTGTTCCCTTTCATATGTCACACAAAAGAGATTCCATCAAGTTGTAAGGGTATTTTGAGTTTTGAATGCGGTGTCCTCCCTTTCGGCAAAGAAAGTGATGTTATTCCTTACCAAGCCACTACTAAAAAAAAAAAATATTTTGGATCTTAAGCCGACTGCTAGTGTTTTCAATAGATATGTCTTTCCCGTCCCACCACTTCCAGAAACTAAAAAAAAAAAAAAAAAAAAAAAAAAAAAAAAAAAAAAAAAAAACTCATCCTTTTTTGATGCAATCATCAACTCAAACACGTTTTTTGCTCGATATTCAGTCTCTTGTGCAACCATAAGAAATCTTCAGAAATTTGGGTTTTGTTCACGGATGAGTCTGTTTTCCTTTCTTCGGTTTGCAACATATTTGTGCAACATGTAAATCATCTCCTTCAGAATGAGTCCGAGGAAGTACTTTTTCTAGAATATTGATAAACTGCCCCACTCTCAATTTAGAGTTTGATAAGTTGCCCCCGTTTTTTTCAACTTTTCAAAACTGCCCCCACTGTTAAGTTTTCCATCTAATTTAATTTTCCATCTAAATTTTTACTTATTTACCCTTTACTTGTCATGTTTAATTTCTATTTCAATTTTTCAGGTTAGTCGAGTTCGGTTCATGGATTTAGGGTTCAGGTTAGGGGTTTAGGGTTCATAGTTCAAGGTTCAGGGTTAGGGGTTTAGGCTTCAGGGTTCATATTTCAGGGTTCATAGTACAGGGTTCAGGGTTAGGGGTTAGGGGTTTATATTTCATAATTCAAGGTTCAGGGTTAGGGGTTAGGGTTTAGGGTTTAGGGTTCAGAGTTCATGGTTCAAGGTTCAGGTCATAGTTCAGGTCATAGTTCAGGGGTAAATATGACTTTTTAATAGGTGAGATAACTGCCACCTTGCATTTAACCGGATGGAAAGTGTTATTTGAAAAAAACGGAGCACTTTAGAAAAGTGCAAAAAAATGGGGGTACTTTATTTACCCTAATTCAAAAGTGGGTCACTTTATCAAAATTCCCTACTTTTTCTTCTAGGAAAACGAAGATAAAAAATACAAAACAGAATCACCATGAATATTTTATAAACTGGTGACTTAACATAATACAAATATAAATTGCATTAATTAATATCACTATGGATTAAGCATACGTTGTAACATTGGAAATTAAAAAAACCATATACGGACCATTTCTGTTTAATATCTTAAGAAACTATAGCGTAGTGGGATTAAAGACCACCTACCTTGAAATTGTTACATTTAAGAGATGCACTTTGGTTCCAGATGATGTTAGAACCCTCTTGTGTAAGTCATCATCTTTAAAATTAGAGATATCAGTTGCACATTATGACCACTGCGTGCGGTCATTTCATGGATCAATATTTAATGGGGAAATTAACACGAAATCAGTAAGCCACGTCAAATTACACATCAATGATTAAATTCTTATGTTTGTCGGTGATATTTATACCGCCACCAGAAATAACTTACAGAAAATGGAAAACGAAACCTATAATGGGTAGGATGCATTTAAAATTTCGACACATAAGAGATACATACCATGCATGGATTGAACAATCTTCCATTAGAATTAGAGATCTTTGCGTGATGCAAAATGAAAATAACCATGCTGAAATCATTCTTACAAACCGCTCAATTTCTCCATCTCTGCATTGCTTTTTTTGCAACTAACATTACTCTTCTGATCGTCAAATTTTGTAGCTAAAATATCAGATTACGAAATATTGATCTTATTTAAGTACGCTCTTGATTCTGAGAAGATAATTCCCAGTGTGGATGATGATTTTTATTTTATTTTTTTTCCACCAATGATTCAAACATAAGACACGTTTGTGACGCTGGATTTAGATCGGCAAACTTATGCATGCCGTAGTACAGAGTTATATCTGAAACATGATTGGAATATATGTTGTTAGGACTTGAGAATATATATTTTCACTTCCTAACAGTCGTGTCTTTACGAAAATCTTGAATAGACATTTTTTTCTGATCGACACACCGATTTTCTGTTGGTGAACAGAAGGTGTCCATTAAGATATACTGGATATATTTGCACTTCAAAAAAACAACGTTTTGAGTTGTCGATCATATTGATCTCAAGATCTTCATTTTATCCTATCTTTTTTTTTTTTTTGTTGATGCAGAATATCATCAGATAGTTTTCTTCAGTGTCGATCCCAAATTTCTGCTGGATTGGTTATTTCACAAAAAGTAATAATGTGATGAAGAACTGACGTAATGATTTATCATCCTGCCTCTTTCATCGATTTATGCCATTCTCTTTCTGTGTCCAATGTTCTGGGATTTCGGAAATGTCAAAAGCTTTTGTTGAGGGATGATGGTCTTGGTTAATGTGTGCATTTATAATGCTACCAAATGGTGTGATGATTTGAGATTGTTACGACGGTCCGGCTTTTAATTTTGACACGAGATTGCTTTTGACATACAACTCTGGCACGCACAATATATACTCATGATACTTTCCTAGATGTTAGGATTACTCATTACAGTATCTCTGGCGACTCTTCAAGTTGTCGTTTTGATTATGTCTTGAATTATCCGAGCAAGAGAAAACCGCCGTCCAATTCTTGCTTGCTCGGATCTAGTCTGACTAGATCCGAGCAAGACTTTAGTTTAATCATAGTTTTAGTAGTTTTATGGATATAGCCGGACAGTTGGAGAAGGTTACAGTGATAGCCATGATTCTCTTACCACATCGATTTATCTTTGTGGTTTGAAGAAAATGTCTCCCGTTTCTTTCTCCTTCGTCAATCTCATCTCAATCTCATCTTAGTTTGAAATTTTGAAGTACTGATGGTGGATCCACCAACCACTTCTTTACCTCATCATCCATACAATCAGAGAAATCCTACATCAATTTCACCAATCAAAACCACAAGTGCAACCACCTAGATTTTAATAAAATCTTGCTCCATCAAAAAATTGCTTCTACCACCCATCTCATAGATCTCCGTCACCCATCCCATACACATCCCTTCACCCATTTTCAGTTCTAAACCAACAACGGTGTTGGATTCCGAAGAAGAAAAGGCATGGATCAGTTCTTAATAATCATTAATTGTGCTGCTTCTGTTGATATTCAGGGTAAAGTCCTCATTTTCAGTTCTAAATCAACAATGGTGTTGGTTTCTGAAGAAGAAAAGGCTTCCATCATCAGTTCTTACTACTCATTAATGGTGCTGGTTTCGTCCATATTCAGGGTAAGTTTTTGCAATGGTGGTGCAAAGGGTGGCGGCAAGTTTTTGGTAACGATTAGGGTTTCATCTTCGTTGGACTTTTTACATGGGCAGTTCCTATCCGGGTATCTCTAACATTGGAACTGGTCTTGGTCTTGGGCTTCGATGAGTTTGTGTCCCCTGGGCCTCGTTTTCTTACAGCTTGTAAGGATTCTTTTGATCTTTCTTGGTCATCTCAGTAATCTCTGCCCTTTCGATTGAAAGGTGTATCCGTTTGTAATCTGCTGTTCAAAGTCTGGTTGTAACAATTCTTATTTCTTCAATCAATATATTCCCCTTTCACGATCAAAAAAAAAAAAAAAAAAAAAAAAATTTATGATTAAATAATGGGGACTGTTGGAGGGTTGCCTACTATTGGATTATGTCTTATGGGAATAACAAATCGTGACTCTTTAAGATGCCGTTTGGATATCTTGGATTATGTTTGAAACAGTGGCGATTGTTGGAGGGGGACTTTTCTACTGGATTATGTCTTATCGGAATAGCCAATCGAGTCGCGATGACGGGGATAGTTAGTGTTGACATGGCTTCACCACAATTGAGAGTGATTGCTTTGGATCGACATGTGGCGATTTTGGGGTCTCTTATTATAAAGAAAGATGCTTGCATCCCTTGACTGGTTACAGACACAGTTCTAATCTTCCCAGTAGCTGCCCTGCTCTGATCAGTGTCCCATTTTGATCCTTGGATAATTGTTGTTGTCAATTAATAAATAATCGAATCATTTTGTATTAAAAAGAAAAATAAGTTGTAGAATCATATTCTTTAGCGATATATTTATGTAAACATGATTTCTGGCTATATAAACTCAAACATCACTTTCATAACCTTCACTGAGCAACATAACCTTGAGGTTGAAATTTAAAAGCAAAATGGCTCAAATTCATAAGCTTGAGGTTCAATACAAAGCTAAGTGCTCTGCAGAGAAGTTATACACTATGCTGACTCGTGATGCACCCAAGCTTCCAAACTATGCTCCTCAAACAGTCAACAAATGCCAAGTTCTCCCCGGAGACGGTGAAGTTCGTCTGGGAAGTATATTTGTTTGGGACTATGTGCAGGGTACGTAAAGTCTGATACTGTCTGGCATACAATTATTTACACTGGTCAGTAAATATTAATTATTAATTCATTTTAGCCAAATATTGTTCATGATTACAGGAGATAAACCCTCGGCCGTCATCACAAAAGTGAAGATAACTGCGGTGGACCATAAAAACATGTCACTGACATACACAGTTTTTGAAGGACATCTCACGGATGATTACCCGAGTTTTGCTAACATACTTGCTATCACTCCAACACAAAGGAATGGGAACAATAAATGCCTTGTGAAGTGGTCTGTAGAATATGAGAAAGCGAATGAAGATATCCCTGATCCAACATACTTTATGAAAATGCTGGAAGATTTTACCAAGGAATTGGATACCAATTTGCTCAAGGAAGAGTAGACAAGATTTGATCTACAAATATAGCGGACTGTGTCGCTACATATATGTTAAATAATGACTGTTGCGGGAAGCTATATGTGTGTGTAATAACTATTAAGTCATACCTGTTGCAGAAAGCTATATGATTGTGCTTGATGTTTAAATATATTAGACATCTGTTTAAGTAAATATAGTCTTGCTTAAGCATGGTGAGGAGATTTGGCAAGTAGCACTTTCTCCTGAACTATCAAAGTAAAAGTAGTTTTTGATCGAGAGTGATTGTAGCTATAACCTAAACCGTCCCCTTATAGTTTTTAGGTGTGCTCTTGGTGCTAATTATGATAGTGTTGATGAAAAAACATTTGGTCAACTGTCTAGAGAACTATGAGCGAGGTTGCTTGGAGATTTTAGTTTTGGTGATTACTTTCCATCTCTTGGTTGGATGGATGTTGTTTTGGCAAAATTCATTTTAAACAAAATTAACCATGTCAGATTATTAAAAGTGTACTTATTTATTTAGACCAGTAACCGGCTTCCAAGGTTAGGATTGCCCGAGGCTTTTTAAGCATGGGACCTAGGTTGTCCTAGGCGATGTGGTACTATTTAACACCCCCTCAATAACTAGGGCTACTTATTAAGCATGGGACCTAACTAACTTCGAAAACCGGCTTGCAAGGTTAGGATTGCCTACCGAGGCTTATTAAGCATGGGACCTAGGTTGCCTTAGGGGATGAGGTACTATTTAAAAAGTTAGAAGGTACTATTTGCCTTAGGTTGCCTTAGGGGATGTGGTACGGAAATCACAAACACATGGATAGCGTTGATACAAAAAACTAAAAAAACAGACTTCATTCCCAGAAATGAAGTCCATACAAAAGCTAAAAAAAGAAATGAAAAACTTCTAGTTGTATCGTAATATTAAAGTGCATCAAATGAAGCACTTCTACAGTCTCAAGCCTTAAATATTTTATGACTTCAAAAGATTTCCGCGAGTGCAACCTACGCGTCACAAAACTTAACCATCTTGTATGCCTGGATTTTGCTCACTACTGTAATTGGTTTTGTAATGGAAAAATTTGGTCGATCTAGCTACATATCTATAATTTAATAAGCTGCTTCTTGGAAGCCTTGAGAATAACAAAGACATATTTTCACCAATTTTGGTCTATGGAACATAATTCATAAATCACAGTACAGGGTTCTCAACATAAGTCATAAGATGAAATTGATGTTCCTTTTGTCTTATGATTTACCCGAAGTTCTATAACAAGTAAAACACCAAAATCAGTACTCAATTTTTTCAAAACAGTGAAGAAGAATATCATTGGGATGAAAACCTTGAATTCCTCTCCAGCAGTAATTCGAGGCACCGAATCTAGATGATTTCCAAACATAACTCCTTTACTTTCAAGAACGGATTTCAGCAAGAAAAGGAGGGGAAAGATTGATGAAATTATGAGCTAGGAAAAGAAAAACTAGATCTAGAAAAGAAGAGAGAGAAAGTAAATCTAAAAATGATTCCATCTCTCTTACCTTTTGACTATATATATATATGGTCCTTATCCAAAAGAGTATTTCTGCCACTACAAGGTGACATTTACATCATCCATGACATCAGCGTAGGACCAAACAATAATTTTTATGACCAAACTATATTTTATATTACCAAATAGGACCAAACAGACATTTGACTAGGTCAAATGGACTAGACTCATCCTAATATATTATTCCTAGGACCTAATGGTATTTCCTACTATATAATACTACGAATGACTACCTTGATCAAAACTACAGTCAAGGTAATGTGTAAGGTGCCTCGCACACTTTTTTTTTTTTTTTTTTTTTTTTTAAAGATTACTTCAACCTTTTTCTTTTGCCTAGCTAATGTGCCTCGCACTTATGGGCTTATCAATTATAACTTTTTTTTATATATAAAAAAAATAAAAATTATAACCTTTTTTTTTTTGCCTTTTCCAAAGAAACCTATTATAGGGCTCTAAACATTGGGTTTTGAGGGCTCATAAAATGACAAAATTTGGTTATGAAATAGTATCTAACAAAACCCCATATCCAATTATTTTTTGTAATGGCTAAAATATCCTCCATAAATTATAAATTAAATTTATTATCTTTTCATTCATAAATCATGATGAAGATGATCATATACAAAAAAACTAAATCGATTGTCTCCTCCTTCTATTTTTATTCATAAATCACGATGAAGATGATGATCATAAAAAAAAATTATTAATCTTCTTTCTCTCTTCTTCTTCTTCTCCGTCGTGATAAAGATGGCAATCATAAAATTAAAAAACTAAGAAAACCCATCACTTATTTTTTCAGTACTGTCTACGGTTGGGAAAATTCATACTTCCCAACCGTAGGCAGAAATATCTACGGTTGGGAAAATTCATATTTCCCAACCGTAGACCGCCACGGTTGGGAAAAATTCATACTTCCCAACAGAGGCAGAAATGTATACAGTGGGGGAAATTCATATTTCCCAACCGTAGACATTTCTGAAACTGTTTTTTCAAAAACCTAATTCGATCGATTCCGCTTATCCATACATTAAAACCAATAAAATAAGATGGGTTTTTGATTTTTACCTTATTGAAGTCATTGCGGGTGGATTAAATAGTGTTAATCTATAATGAATTATTTTGGGAATTGACGATTAATCGAAGAAATAGACGATGGAGGTGATGGGAAGAAGAAAATAGAAGAATTAAAGGAGAGGATTGAAAACAAATTAGTTCTAGGTTTCAATATTTAATCAGTTAAGGGTATTTTAGTATTTTTCTTATGAATTAGGTCCCCTTATCTTCATTGTAGGATATTTGAATCCTTATGAGCCCTCAAAACACTTTTTTTGGAGCCCCTATTAGGTTTCTTTCCAAAAGCAAAAATAAAGATGAAAGCAACCGAAGGGAATTGAAATATATTAAAAGCTCAGCTAGTGCACCATTTACTTAATTTTTCTAATTCTACCTAAAGTGGGAGAGAATTAGTTCTGTGAAGCTCTTTGTGGTTCTAAAGAGTGTACGCAACAAAGAACAAACCAGAACCCCACTTTTATGCTTGGATCCCTGTGAATACTTATACACACAGGTGTACACACTCAGTGCTCTAACCTGTATCCCATTGCTCTATATAAACCCGAATAATCATTTTCATAACCTTCAGTTAGCAACATAACCTTGAGGTTGAAATTTCAAGCATAATGGCTCAAAATCCTAAGCTTGAGGTTGAATTTGAAGCTAAGTGCTCTGCAGAGAAGTTATATGCTATGCTGACTCGTGACGTACCCAGGCTTCCAAAATATGCTCCTCAAACTCTCCACAAATTCCAAATTCTCCCCGGAGATGGTTTGGCAGAAGTTGGTACTGGAAAAAAGGGGTGTAGAATTTATAGTCTTTGTGGCGTCGAAGTTCGCTTCGGAAGTACATTTGTTTGGGACTATGTGCAGGGTACGTAAAGTCTGTTACTGTCTCACATCCAATTATTTACACTTGTTCAGTGGATCGTAATATTAATTCATTTAGCCAAATTTTGTTCATGATTATAGGAGATGAACCTTCTATTGTCATCGCAAAAGTAAAGATAACTGCGGTGGACCATAAAAACATGTCATTAACTTGTACAGTTTTTGAAGGACTTCTCACGGAGGATTACCCGAGTTTTGCTAACATGCTTGTTATCACTCCAACACAGAGGAATGGGAACAATAATTGCCTTGTGAAATGGTCTGTACAATATGAGAAAGCGAGTGAATATGTCTCTGATCCAATATACTTCATGAAAATGCTGGAAGATTTTACCAAGGAATTGGATGCCAATTTGCTCAAGGAAAACTAGACAAGATTGATCCACATAGCGGACTACACTGTTATATATATTTGTGAAGTCATTGCTGTTGCAGGAAGCTGTGTGTGTGTGTGTGTGTGTTAAGTCATACCTGTTGCAGTAAGCTTATATGACTGCGCTCGATGTTCAAATATATTAGGCATATAAATAAAGTGGTAATATGGGCTTAACCAGATACTGAATTATTTAATCTATTTAAGTAAAATATAGTTTTGCTTAAGCATGGTGAGGAGACTTTCTCCTGAACTGTAAAAGTAAAAGTAGTTTCGGGGAGAGATATCGGCGAAAACCGAAACCGTCCCCTTAAATTTATAAAGAAACTAGCTAGGTGAAGAACATTGCCAAAACAAGCCAGACATGGTACTTGGGCAAACTATCCTCACAAATTTCATAATCGCAAAGACTCGGTAAAATTTCGGGTATTTATCTGCAAGAAACAACCGTCTTACAGGTAAGATTCCTCCAAGTTTAAGCAGTTTTACTGATCTTCGAGAACTAGATCTCTCTAGAAATGGGTTTTCAGGGCCAATTCCTTCGGAGCTAGTTAAGTTAGGTGAAACATTATATCTCCTAGATTTGTCATTCAACCCTTTGAGTCTAGTGAGCATACCGAGTTGGATTTCAAAAATGAGACTACTTGAGTACCTACGTTTAGCTCAAACAGGGTTAATCGGTGTACTTCCAGAGTGGTTATCTTCATCAAGTTTGGTAGAACTTGATTTATCAAGTAACATGTTATCTGGAGTGCTGCCAGCATGTATAGGAAGCATGCCAAGGCTATTTTACCTGAATATATCTAACAATGGTTTCCATTCAGATATACCATTTGAGTTTAAGAACCGTTCATTTTGGGCACTTGATCTTCACTCGAACAACTTCACAGGAGGATTAAGCTCGATTTTTCCGAGAGATAGATCCTTGGCTGATAACCTTTTTATCGATCTTTCTTATAATAGGTTTGTTGGTCGTATTGATGATATTGGAAGCCTAGAGTCTATGGAATATCTTGAAACATTAGTACTATCTAATAATCATTTAGAAGGATCTCTCCCAGAATCTCTTGCGAAATTGAGTTCTCTTAAGACTCTAAAGCTTGAAAAGAATGGGTTCACTGGTAGTATACCTTCAGGGGTAATAAATATCCCGAGCCTCCGAGAATTTGATGTGTCGTACAACAAGTTGACAGGGAAAATTCCAACTCATACCACACCATTTTCTGCTTCTTCTTTTAAGGGCAACTCTGGCCTGTGTGACGACCCACTACCTCGTTGTAAAGCTCCATACAACTTTTCTTTTGTATCTTTCTAATTTTCATTTTTGTTTAATAATAGTGAAGAATATAATAAATTTGTTTTCTGTTGATGATATTGTTTGCAAGTGGGAGAAATGTAAAGTCAACATGTAATCCCATCGATTATCTATTGCAACTCTTGTACTTCCTTCTTGTATTTCTTGTGCTCTCTCAGATTCCTTGAATGAATTTTATTGTTTCCAAAAAACTTAGTAAATTTGTTTTGCTTCATTTCTCATCAAAGGAAAAAAAAAAAAAAAAAAAGGAAGAGAACCCTAAAACCCTGAGTTCTCTCCAACCTAAAAAAAAAAAAACAAAAAACACTGCATCTCCGACTGTCTCATTTTACTTATACACCAAATCATATAATTGGATGACCTTGATTAAGAGATAAAGAAGGAATTGCTTAATACAAATTAGCGTCTAAATAAAATATTACTAAAAACTTAATTAATTATTCTCCCCAGAGTTTACAACTGTTGGAAACCAGGCACAAAACAGATTACAGAAGAAATCTCAAACAGCTGAGTCGCAGACTAGGTCGCTATCTTTAAGGTGTTTCGCGACTCTGCCTCTTGATTGTGCTAGCAGTCAATTATTTGTCGAAAACCCTATAGGATAAAACAGCTGATACTCTCTTGTTCGATTTTTCTGCACCTTGAGAAATCGAACCAACTATCACTCTTTCTTACACTTGCTCAGAACTCAATAGATGTAAAACTATATGTATTTCATCCTCTGTAAAAACTGGTGTTGATGGTGGTTTTTAAACAAAGGGTAAAATCGTAAAACCCCAAATAACCTAATGTCACCAGTGAAACATTTATTAGAACATTTAATGCATGTAGTCAGTAATTAACAGGGCGTATTTTTTCAAATTAGGGTTACAACGAACAAAACCCTAATTCCCCTCCGTGCCAAAGGCAAATCATGCCAGTCACACCTAGCCCAAGCTAGCTGCGCCATGCCAAACGCACCCTGCCTTGGCCCTAGCTATGCTAGTCACACCAAATGCGCCAAAGCATGCCAACCATGCTAGCCACACCTCCGTGCCAATGGCAAATCATGCCAGCCACACCTAGCCCAAGCTAGCCGCACCTCCGTGCCAATGGCAAATCATGCCAGCCACGCCTAGCCCAAGCTAGCCGCACCTCTGTGCCGATGGCAAATCATGCCACCACACCAAACGCGCCAAAACATGCCAACCATGTTAGCCGCACCTCCGTGCCAATGGAAAATCATGCCAGCCACACCTAGCCCAAGCTAGCCGCACCTCTGTGCCGATGGCAAATCATGCCAGCCACACCAAACACGCCAAAACATACCAACCATGTAAGCCGCACCTCCGTGCCAATGGAAAATCATGCCAGACACACCTAGCCCAAGCTAGCCGCGCCATGCCAAACGCACCCCCGCCTTGGCCCTAGATATGCTATCCACACAAACGCGCCAAAGCATGCCAACCATGCTAGCCGCACCTCCGTGCCAATGGCAAATCATGCCAGCCACACCTAGCCCAAGCTAGCCGCGCCATGCCAAACGCACCCCGCCTTGGCCCTAGCTATGCTAGCCACACAAACGCGCCAAAGCATGCCATGATAGCCGCACCTCCGTGCCAATGGCAAATCATGCCAGCCACACCTAGCCTAAGCTAGCCGCGCCATGCCAACGCAACCCGCCTTGGCCCTAGCTATGCTGGTCTCGCCAAGCCAAACAACCTTACCTTGGCCCTAGCCGCGCCATGCCAAAGTAACGCCCGCACCTAGGCTTGCAAACCATGCAACCTAGGCCGAATTGGCCACGCATGCCATTGGCACATGCCAACACGCTCGGTAGCTTTTTTTCTACCAAGGCGCGACCCAAATTGGCCACGCATGCCATTGGCACATGCCAACACGCTCGCTGGTAGCTTTTTCTACTAAGGCGCGACCCAAATTGGCCACGCATGACATTGGCACATGCCAACACGCTCGCTGGTAGTCTTTTCTACCAAGGCGCGACCCAAATTGGCCACGCATGCCATTGGCACATGCCAACACGCTCGCTGATAGCTTTTTCTACCGGGCGCGACCCAAATTGGCCACGCATGCCATTGGCACATGCCAACACGCTGCCGGTAGCTTTTTCTACCAAGGCGCGACCCAAATTGGCCACGCATGCCATTGGCACATGCCAACACGCTCATTGGTAGCTTTTCCTACCAAGACGCGACCCAAATAGGCCACGCATGCCATTGGCACATGCCAACACGCTCGTTGGTAGCCTTTTCTACCAAGGCGCGACCCAAATTGGCAACACATGCCATTGACACATGCCAACACGCTCGCTGATAGCTTTTTCTACCCGGGCGCGACCCAAATTGGCCACGCATGCCATTGGCACATTCCAACACGCTCGTTGGTAGCTTTTTCTACCAGGGCGCGACCCAAATTGGCCACGCATGCCATTGGCACATGCCCACACGCTCGCCGGTAGCTTTTTCTTACCAAACCGCGGCCCTAATGGCCGAGCGTGCCATATGCACATGCCAACACGCTCGCTGGTAGCTTTTCTCACCAAGGCGTGGCCCTAATGGCCGAGCATGCCATCGACACATGCCAACATGCGTCGCTGGTAGCTTTTCTTACCAGGTCGTGACCCTAATGGCCACGCATGCCATTGGCACATGCCAACACGCTCGCTGGTAGCTTTCATTGCCTAGTCGTGGCCCTAATACACGTTGGTATCCTAACTTACAAGCCGTGCAATCTAGGTCAACTTGGCCGTGCGCGCCATTGGCACATTCCAAAACCCACGCCGGGGTAGCCACTTACACCCAACGTGCAACCTACTACCAAGGCATTCCACGCATGCCATTGGCACATGCCACACGCGCCACTAGCGACTCTATGCATTGCCACTTACACTCAACATACAACCTACCACCAAGGCATTCCACACATGCCATTGGCACATGCCACACATGCCACTAGCAGCTCTGGCATTGCTACTTGCGCTCGAGGTGCAACTCGCAACAAAGGCATTCCGCACATGCCATTGGCACATTCCACATGCGCCCCTAGCAGCACCACTTGCACTCAAGATGCAACCAACACTCGAGACATCAACACAAACTGGGGGATGCTTTCCGGGGTCTTGGTTTGGCGGTCACGACTTGCGGCGTACACTACGCTCAAATTAAGAAAGAGTGAAAAGGAATACAGCGATCAAATAAATGAGGAAATAATGGTGAAAACGTTTTCACCCATTAACACCATGCGGTTACCACCTCCTCCCAATATTTCACCCTTTACTCTCTTCCTTCATGAGGCCAGGGTACGTTTCAATCTCGACTTGTATAAATAGGTCTTACCTATTTCCACCAGACAACAAGTCTCGGTCCGGAGAAAAATACTACACTCTCAGAAAAGGCACCTTTGCAAGCTCTCCAAAAAGCTTTCATCTCTTGCAAGCTTCCGAAGCTTTCATTTTCTAATACAAGTCGAGACACTACTCTCCCGGAATTATTCTGGTCTCAACACCTTTCTTTGCTTCCCTCCCCAAATCAACCCTTCTCCTCCACTTTGTGACCGAAGCAAGTCTATAACGGCCATTTCTTGGTTTAGGCCGGACTTGTACAGATTGATCTATCGAATCTATAAAGTTCTCACGTGCAGCACATTTGTTTAGGGTTTGAACCAGTTTCTCACTCACCTACCGAATTTACCGAAATCGGCAGAAATGATTTTTACCCATAAACAATTGGCGACCACAGCGGGAGGATTGATCTATCGGCTACAATGTCAAACTGTCGATCTCGTTCTTCGACCCAGATGTTAAGATGGTAGGGGACTTGCTTAAGATGCTACCACTTGATACGACTCAACTACTAGACGACCCGATTACCAGTTGTAAAAACTACACGAGAAAACTGGGGACTCGCCGAAGATGCTACCTGTGACGGACCGGAAAATTACGCCTTTGGCGCGTTGCCCCGCAGGCCGTAACTTCCCCGATGCGCCATGATGATGCTACGATCCGGGCCTCAAAGCTAGGAAAATGCACGTTCAATTGCCCTTGCAAGCATGCTCATGGAGCATGATGCATCTAATTTAGCTTCCACACCATTCCAACTTACCCTTGTTCCGCAAAGGGTTTATTAAGGAAAGCAAAAACTTCCTTAATACGGCAAAAATGACCTTTTGAGGCTCTAAACGATGGAATTTGGCTAAATTGTGGTGACCATGTGGATCTATAAATCCACATATCTTGATCTTTGGGCCGTTTCCCATCAAAATGGATTCCTCTTGAGCTAAATTACGACTTTCGGGTTTTTCGCCTCCAGATAGGCTATAACTTGCTCTTTGTAGCTTGATAGGAAGTATGAGCATCCACTTGCTGGCATCCAACTAAGCCTCATCAAGAATGGCCACAATCATCTCTGGCGTCGAGCTACCGATCTTAGATGATATGAGGGGCCAGAATGTCGCAATCATCCCCGAATTAGATGATATGAGCGAAAAAGTGCTGGACCGGCAATGCTGCAACTCATTGTGGCTGCCTACGTACCCTTCCCTACTCTAAAGGGATCAAGCACGAGACCGTAGTTCATCTACGAAGGGACAGAAACTTAAGCCAACTCGTTTGCATGGCCGTGGCCAAGCAATAATGGAAATGGCCTAGTCCGTATAGGCCGTTCAGTCGAAATGCATCCAAGTGATGCATGTTTGGTCCATAATATGGCATAACGATTCCTAAGCATCAAATGCCCTCTTCGCGAGGCTACACAACTATAAATGAGCCTTAGGCATCATTTATACTCTTCCTGACTAAGCTATATGAAGCTTACTTGGTACATAGTCCGCATATGCACCTTCAACCAACTACCCCTCCCTATATATGTCTTAATGGAATTTCTACATGTATGGAAAGGGGACCAAAATATTTCATCAACTCCCTTGTTTACTATTCATGGCCGTTGCCATGTATTTTCCAAATGTCCGGCCATGTTGGCCGTACTCCAACCCGATGTCCGGACCATGTTGGCCGTCCCATCGCCAACCCGATATTCGGCCATGTTGGCCGTCCTCTGCCAACTCGATCTCCGGCCATGTTGGCCGTCCCCAGCCAACCCGATGTTCGGCCATGTTGGCCGTCCCCATCCAAAACGATGTCCGGCCATGTTGGCCGTCCACTTCCAACCCGATGTCCGGCCATGTTGGCCGTACACTTCCAACCCGATATCCGGCCATGTTGGCCGTACACTGTCAACACATTGGCCAAGGGCCAATGTTCCTTTTCCTACGCAACAAAAGCTTTGGATGAAGCTTCATCTCGTGCCATGGCGCATCTTTTAGCAAGCGCCATGCTAAAAACACGAGGTGTTACATTATCACACCCTTCAAAGAATTTCGTCCCCAAATTGAAAACCAAAACTATTGTGGACAATCTCTTCAAGTTGGATTTCCTAAGCAAAAGTCCCATACCAGATGCTCGAAATCACGGGTTTCTTCAAGTTGTCATGAACAACAATTTAGACTTTCTGAGCACATGTCCCATACCACCTGCCTGTGAATCCAAAAGTGCCCACAACAATACCAAGAATCGCAATTGGCCGGTGCCAAGAGGATATCTCGACCGGGTATCCTGAATGCGCATCCCATACTACGCACTCAGAAGTCCCTAAAGTTCACAAGGTTGGAAGATGTCATCGAAATGACAAAGCAAAACCTAACGCAACATAGTGAGGACCAATCTCTAATGCCAGTGCAGTTGGATGCAAGCCACCGTCCCCGACGGATTTCTGCAAGTTGCCACTCGTAAGTGGGATACTAGCCGGGCGACAACGCACACCCTTGGCCAAAGCCAACGTGTGGGGATGATCAGTCCCATTGTCTACCCACCGTCCCAAACGGCCTTCCGGATGCTCATAAGCGGGGTGCCACAGAGGCCTGGCAAACTCATAGAACTTATACAAGCTCAACTCGATTTGCAAAGTAACTGGCTCAACAGTTACAAACTCTTTCTCGCGCAGAAGTTGGCCTAATCTCCAACTTTAAGTTTCCATCAAGTAAAATACTCGCCAATGAGTCCACTCCGCACAAGTCCTTAGAGTTTTCTCAGAACTTGCTCTGATACCATCTGTGACGGACCGGAAAATTACACCTTTGGCGCGTTGCCCCGCAGGCCGTAACTTCCCCGATGCGCCATGATGATGCTACGATGCGGGCCTCAAAGCTAGGCAAATGCACGTTCAATTTCCCTTGCAAGCATGCTCATGGAGCATGATGCATCTAATTTAGCTTCCACACCATTCCAACTTACCCTTGTTCCGCAAAGGGTTTATTAAGGAAAGAAAAAACTTCCTTAATACGTTAAAAATGACCTTTTGAGGATCTAAACGATGGAATTTGGCTAAATTGTGGTGACCATGTGGATCTTTAGATCCACATGTCTTGATATTTGGGCCGTTTCCCATCAAAATGGACTCCTCTTGAGCTAAATTACGACACTCGGGTTTTTCGCCTCCAGATAGGCTATAACTTGCTCTTTGTAGCTTGATAGGAAGTATGAGCATCCACTTGCTGGCATGCATCCACTTGCTGGCATGCAACTAAGCCTCATCAAGAATGGCCACAATCATCTCTGGCGTCGAGCTACCGAGCTTAGATGATATGAGGGGCCAGAATGTCGCAATCATCTCCGAATTAGATGATATGAGCGACAAAGTGCTAGACCGGCAATGCTGCAACTAATTGCGGCTGCCTACGTACCCTTCCCTACTCTAAAGGGATCAAGCACAGACCGTAGTTCATCCACGAAGGGACAGAAACTTAAGCCAACTCGTTTGCATGGCCGTGGCCAAGCAATAATGGAAATGGCCTAGTCCGTATAGGCCGTTCCGTCAAAATGCATCCAAGTGATGCATGTTTGGTTCGCAATATGGCATAATGATTCCTAAGCATCAAATGCCCTCTTCGCGAGGCTACACAACTATAAATGAGCCTTAGGCATCATTTATACTCTTCCGGCTAAGCTATGAAGCTTACTTGGTACATAGTCCGCATATGCACCTTCAACCAACTACCCCTCCCTATATATGTCTTAATGGAATTTCTACAAGTATGGAAAGGGGACCAAAAATATTTCATCAACTCCCCGTTTACTATTCATGGCCGTTGCCATGTATTTTCCCGATGTCCCGCCATGTTGGCCGATTCGCTAACCCGATGTCCAATCCATGTTGGCCGTCCACTGCAACCCGATCCCGCCATGTTGGTCGTCCTCACCACCCCGATCTCCCGGCCATGTTGGCCGTCCCTATGACCCGATGTTCGGCCATGTTGGCCGTCCCCATCCAAAACGATGTCCGGCCATGTTGGCCGTCCATCAACCCGATGTCCAACCATGTTGGCCGTACACTTCCAACTCGATATCCGGCCATGTTGGCGCATCGTCAACACATTGGCCAAGGGCCAATGTTCCTTTTCCTACGCAATGAAGCTTTGGATGAAGCTTCATCTCGTGCCATGGCGCATCTTTTAGCAAGCGCCATGCTAAAACACGAGGTGTTACATTATCACACCCTTGAAAGAATTTCGTCCTCAAATTGAAAACCAAAACTATTGTGGACAATCTCTTCAAGTTGGATTTCCATGAGCAAAAGTCCCATACCGGATGCTCGAAATCACGGGTTTCTTCAAGTTGTCATGAACAACAATTTAGACTTTCTGAGCACATGTCCCATACCACCCGCCCGGGAATCCAAAAGTGCCCACAACAATACCAAGAATCGCACTTGGCGATGCCAAGAGGATATCTCGACCAGGTATCCCGAATGCGCATCCCATACTACGCACTCGAAGTCCCTAAAGTTCACAAGGTTGGAAGATGTCATCGAAATGACAAAGCAAAACCTAACGCAACATAGTGAGGACCAATCTCTAATGCCAATGCGGTTGGATGCAAGCCACCGCTCCCGACGGATTTACGGGTTGCCACTCGTAAGTGGGATACTAGCCGGCTCGACAACGCACACCCTTGGCCGGTGCCAACGTGTGGGGATGATCGGTCCCATTGTCTACCCACCGTCCCAAACGGCCTTCCGGATGCTCATAAGCGGGGTGCCACAGAGGCCTGGCAAACTCATAGAACTTATACAAGCTCAACTCGATTTGCAAAGTAACTGGCTCAACAGTTACAAACTCTTTCTCGCGTGAAGTTGGCCTAATCTCCAACTTTAAGTTTCCATCAAGTAAAATACTCGCCAATGAGTCCACTCCGCACAAGTCCTTAGAGTTTTCTCGGAACTTGCTCGATACCATCTCGACGGACCGGAAAAATTACACCTTTGGCGCGTTGCCCCGCAGGCCGTAACTTCCCCGATGCGCCATGATGATGCTACGATGCGGGCCTCAAAGCTAGGCAAATGCACGTTCAATTTCCCTTGCAAGCATGCTCATGGAGCATGATGCATCTAATTTAGCTTCCACACCATTCCAACTTACCCTTGTTCCGCAAAGGGTTTATTAAGGAAAGAAAAAACTTCCTTAATACGTTAAAAATGACCTTTTGAGGATCTAAACGATGGAATTTGGCTAAATTGTGGTGACCATGTGGATCTTTAGATCCACATGTCTTGATATTTGGGCCGTTTCCCATCAAAATGGACTCCTCTTGAGCTAAATTACGACTTTCGGGTTTTTCGCCTCCAGATAGGCTATAACTTGCTCTTTGTAGCTTGATAGGAAGTATGAGCATACACTTGCTGGCATGCATCCACTTGCTGGCATGCAACTAAGCCTCATCAAGAATGGCCACAATCATCTCTGGCGTCGAGCTACCGAGCTTAGATGATATGAGGGGCCAGAATGTCGCAATCATCTCCGAATTAGATGATATGAGCGACAAAGTGCTGGACCGGCAATGCTGCAACTCATTGCGGCTGCCTACGTACCCTTCCCTACTCTAAAGGGATCAAGCACAGACCGTAGTTCATCCACGAAGGGACAGAAACTTAAGCCAACTCGTTTGCATGGCCGTGGCCAAGCAATAATGGAAATGGCCTAGTCCGTATAGGCCATTCCGTCAAAATGCATCCAAGTGATGCATGTTTGGTTCATAATATGGCATAATGATTCCTAAGCATCAAATGCCCTCTTCACGAGAGCTACACAACTATAAATGAGCCTTAGGCATCATTTATACTCTCCCGGCTAAGCTATGAAGCTTACTTGGTACATAGTCCACATATGCACCTTCAACCAACTACCCCTCCCTATATATGTCTTAATGGAATTTCTACAAGTATGGAAAGGGGACCAAAAATATTTCATCAACTCCCTGTTTACTATTCATGGCCGTTGCCATGTATTTTCCCGATGTCCCGCCATGTTGGCCGTACTCACCAACCCGATGTCCGGCCATGTTGGCCGTCCACCAAGCTAACCCGATATCCGCCATGTTGGCCGTCCTCTCGCCACCCCGATCTCCGGCAATGTTGGCCGTCCCCAGCCAACCCGATGTTCGGCCATGTTGGCCGTCCCCATCCAACCCGATGTCCGGCCATGTTGGCCGTCCATCGCAACCCGATGTCCGGCCATGTTGGCCGACACTTCCAACCCGATATCCGGCCATGTTGTCCGTACATCTGTCAACACATTGGCCAAGGGCCAATGTTCCTTTTCCTACGCAATGAAGCTTTGGATGAAGCTTCATCTCGTGCCATGGCGCATCTTTTAGCAAGCGCCATGCTAAAAACACGGGTGTTACACTACCAGAGATTGGGGACTTGATGGCGATGCTACTAAGCAAAGCCGCCTTTTACATGGAGAGCGGCGTGTTCACAAAAGCCTATGAAGTGAGTAAATTTAGACTGCAAGATATAACGATCTGTTTTTAGGTTCTTAGTAAAACCGTCATACTACTGAGTCTTGTGCCTATGGCTAGCACACACTTTCATAAAAGCAATATTCCTTTCCCAAAACATAACCAGAGTCATATTATCAAAACCATTCATCCCAGTAAATAATCCAATATCCTCAAAAGCTACCAAATTGCCTACCAAAACCGGTCAAACTTTGAACCAGACATCCAATATGTCTTTTAAAAAAAAAAAAAGAAGAAGAACCTAAATGAAAGTTTAACGAGAGAAACATTCAAGGAAAATCATCCAACAGAGGTTTTTTCTTCTTGAGAAAGTCAACTTTGCATCTTCAAGAGACGCTTTCTTCATAGTCGACATCTTGGAAAGCTTTTCGAGTTCCACCTCCCCGTCGTGCAATCTCCTCGGCGGAAAGGCTTTCGATTGCGCATCTTTTAACTTTTGGATCTCAACAAGGCCTTCGACAAACCACGAAGTGTTAAACTCCTTTTCTACGCACACGTCACGATGGTGCTCCCAGTCGGCAATAACGTCTTCAAAAACGGTGTGACCAGTCACCTCAAGCATATCCTCGATGGAAGATAAAGCCTCTTCCAACACGCTTAACCAGCGCAAATCGACTAGTGACTTTCTTGGTTGTGGCCATATGTCCGTACTTCTCCCAGATTATGGTTTACAACGCCTCATACTTAGCCTAAGACGCTTGGCCGCCAACCAAGACATGACCTGGATAAGGAACCAAGTACGGGGATCAAAATGGCGCCCGCATCCGGCCTCACGACTCGCAAAGGGTTTTCTTCAATGTCTACGGCAGCAACCATCGAGAATCATCCACCGTTTGAACCACATCTGTGCACGGAAATTGGCTAACTCCCATCTCCAAGTCACCGGCGGTGGTCACCAAAAGCAAGTTTTCGTGTGGCTCCACCCCAGAATCGTCCTCCGAACCGGATTTCTCCTACGAACTTGAGTTAGACATTTTTCAAAAGAAGAAACCAAAGAAGGAAGAAAAGAGGCGCGAAACTCACCGAACCACTTCCCGAAAAAGAACCAAAGGCTTTGCCAGAGGAATCACTCTCACTTGTCGAACTTTCTTATTTCTCCGCCTCATCACCGCTATGAGTAGGCTCAGTGCCGCAGGAATTCTTCGAAGAAATTGTCGTCTCTGGCAACGTGCAAGGGCAGCGAAAGCATTAACACTACCAAAGCCCTGGAAGAAACGAGACACATGTTTTCAGCAGAAATTCATGTGTTTTGAGACAAACTGACAAGGAGGTGAAACATACCTGGTTATTGGAAGAATCAAAGACACGAGAGTCTGCGGGAGGATCTTTTGAAATCGCCTCGAACCCGCCAAAGACGATTCTTCGTTCTCCGTTCCTTGGCTCCGGGAATTTCCGAGTTGCTAGGCGACTTTCGCTGAGATCTCTCAAAATTGGATACTTCTTCAAAATTGTCGGGGAAGGTTTACAACGAACATTCTCCACCACGTTTTACAAAATCTTGGATCATAATAAACTCATCGCACTTAACTCATTATAGCCAAAGGTCGTCGAAGTTACTCTTCCCGTTTGAAAGAAGGGAAGACGGATACCGGATCGAGGAAATCGGCATTGAGGGCGACACGCTATGAATCCTTAGGAATCACCTACATTACTGGTAAGCAAGACCTATCTGGAAAGACGAGCCGTACGGTCAATATTGTAAGCAGCTATCCCCATGAAGAAAGACGGCATATAACCGGACATGCAGCTTTGAATGAACAAGTTTTCACCAACGCTCAAATTGCCATCAGAAGAAAAAGACATGACCGGAGCAGAAGCAAAGGTGTCAATTTGAGTCATCGACCTGTGGACCGGCTCTCATGGGCGAAAACTGATTTCATATGACTTATCGAGAAGACTAACCAAGCTCATGCCAACCCTTGGACGCCTGTTCACCCATCGAAGAATTCGTGAACCCCCCCAACTCGCGGGAATCGAAGACAACGGTTTCCAGGCATACTTCTCAAAGTGTTCCCATAACCAAGCTTGCAAGAAAGCAACATGCACATATGAATCCACTTTCATAAAACCATTCGAAACTCGCATGTTCGCAACTAGGTGATCCGATGCACATACGGGGAACCAAGAAATAGCTTGCCAATGGGAAGGACGTCGCCTTGCCAACTTCACGGAATCACTAGCAACTCTCGGACTTATCTCCTTCTTACCGATTCGTGCGTCAAAAATGTCTCTAGACAACCAGAGAGCCAAAAATGCTGCAACGTGAAGATCACTGCTTTTATGTTTAGGTTCCAGCTCGTCCTGAATCCATTGAGATATCCACCAGCTGTAAAGGCACCTTTCATCCTCTTTCCGAACAGAATCCTTCGACTTCGCAGTGGAGTCTTTCCGGGCGAAATCTCCCAACTTAGCGTCAAGGTCATCCCGCATATTCCCCTCACTTTCAGATAATTGGATGTTAAGATTCCCAGTTACCAGAAGATTCAGCAAGAGAGCCACACTCTCCAAGGAGAAAGTTATCTCACCCCATCTACATATAATCGTATGGGTTTCCGAACACCATCTGGAGATGAAAGAAACCAAGCCCGGGATATCCTTCCTAATCTGGAGATTTCCCATCAAGCTCGACAAAGATAAATAATCTGCGCTCGAGTTAAGTTGGTATTTATATGCTCCTTACTCACCATGAACTCAACCCATATATCAAAAGAACGCAATAGGATTTGGCACATCCACGAAATCAATGTTGGAAGAGGAATATACCCCTTTATGAAGACAGAACCGTATGGTGTTCTCTGGGCGAACCGAACGTGTCTTCTTTTCATCTTCACCACCGGTTAACAAAATTGGCACAAAACCTGGGTGATTTTTCCGAGCAGAGGCAAGTTTTTTGGCGAAGAATTCATCATCCGTGTTCGGTTTGGAACTATGGACATCCTTCGATGAGGCGAAATTCTGTTCAGGTAACATCTTGTCGGATTTCTTCATAAAAACTTAATAACAAGATATCTGCACACGGAGAAAAAACAAAATTATCTCCCTGACACATAACCGCGCCCAACAAAGGAAAACCTGAAATACAAAAAAAGAGAGGGCGTATTCTTTACTGGCTCAAAACTGCACACGCAGTATTTTCTTCAGGGTTCAAAATTATATACGCAATATTTTATACGGGCTCAAGTGCGTCTGCAGTATCATTCTTCGGGTTCAAAATTATATATGGAGCATTCTCTACGGGTTCAAAAATACACACGCAGTATTTTCTTCAGGGTTCAAAAATACACACGCAGTATTTTCTTCAGGTTTCAAAATTATATACGCAAATATTTTATACGGGCTCAAGTGCGTCAAAGATCATTCTTCGGGTTCAAAATTATATATGGAGCATTTTTCTACGGGTTCAAAATCGCACGCGTGAGATTTCTTTCAGAATGAAATTCATATATGCAATACTTCCTACGGGTTCGAAGTCATGTGAAGCGCATATACGATATTCTTCTTCGGGATTCATATATAGTATTCTCTACGGGTCCGAAATTGCACACGCAGATTTTCTTCTGTGGTTCAAAATTATACGCAGATTCTATACGGGCTCAAGTGCGTCCGCAGATCCTTCTTCGGGTTCAAAATTATATATGGAGCACTTTCCTACGGGTTCGAATAATATATGCGGTATTTCCCTTGGGTGCATTCATACAATATTTTCTACAAGAGGCACGCCAAGAAATTATATGCGCAATATCATTGCAAGGATTATAAAGAAAACGCCTACTCTTAGGTTTGCACCTACGTGAAAAGGGAAACAAGAGAAGACATACACGAAACCGGTTTTTCTTTGTGACTCGCCGCTAGTAGGAAAGGATGAAAGGAATAAGGTGCAAGATAAGAGAAAGGGATTTTATATATATATGGGCAAGAAGATTCTGAAATAGGGAAGGATTTCCCTTTACCAAAAATCGTGCGGGCTCACGAGGACGCCCAACTTCCCAATGCCGCCCAAGTTGCACCGGTCCCACCAATTGCGCTCAACTTCCCAATGCCGCCCAAGTTGCACCGGTCCCACCAATTGCGCCAACTTCCCAATGCCGCCCAAGTTGCACCGGTCCCACCAATTGCGCCCAACTTCCCAATGCCTCCCAAGTTGCACCGGTCCCACCAATTGCGCCCAACTTCCCAATGCCACCCAAGTTACACCGGTCCCACCAATTGCGCCAACTTTCCAATGACCGCCCAAGTACCGCCAGCAAGCACGCACAACTTCCCCACCTTGCGCCGCCCCACCACCCTAGCACGCTCGGCTTCCTAACTCGTGTCAACTTCTCAATGCCGCCCGACTTCCCTGTCTCTCAATGATGCCGACTTCCCAATTGCGCCGACCTCCCCGATTTGTGCAAAAATCGCTGAGGCAAGGATTTCAAATCCTATTTATAAAAAGGTCGACGAGCCTCCTCAATTCTCTTTACGATTTTCTCACGATAGTTTATCACCATCTTATGCTTACCTCGCAACAAAGCTCTGTTCCGAGCTAGCGGGGACTTATTGTTGATGGTGGTTTTTAAACAAAGGGTAAAATCGTAAAACCCCAAATAACCTAATGTCACCAGTGACACATTTATTAGAACATTTAATGCATGTAGTCAGTAATTAACATGGCGTATTTTTTCAAATTAGGGTTACAACGAACAAAACCCTAATTCCCCTCCGTGCCAAAGGCAAATCATGCCAGCCACACCTAGCCCAAGCTAGCTGCGCCCTACCAAATGCACCCTGCCTTGGCCCTAGATATGCTAGTCACACCAAATGCGCCAAAGCATGCCAACCATGCTAGCCACACCTCCGTGCCAATGGCAAATCATGCCAGCCACACCTAGCCCAAGCTAGCCGCACCTCCGTGCCAATGGCAAATCATGCCAGCCACGCCTAGCCCAAGCTAGCCGCACCTCTGTTCCGATGGCAAATCATGCCAGCCACACCAAACGCGCCAAAACATGCCAACCATGTTAGCCGCACCTCCGTGCCAATGGAAAATCATGCCGCCCACACCTAGCCCAAGCTAGCAAGCACCTCCAAGCCGATGGCAAATCATGCCAGCCCACACCAAACGCGCCAAAACATGCCAACCATGTTAGTCGCACCTCCGTGCCAATGGAAAATCATGCCAGCCACACCTAGCCCAAGCTAGCCGCGCCATGCCAAACGCACCCCGCCTTGGCCCTAGCTATGCTAGCCGCACAAACGCGCCAAAGCAAGCTAACCATGCTAGACGCACCTCCGTGCCAATGGCAAATCATGCCAGCCACACCTAGCCCAAGCTAGCCGCGCCATGCCAACGCACCCCGCCTTGGCCCTAGCTATGCTAGCCACACAAACGCTAAAGCATGCCATGCTAGCCGCACCTCCGTGCCAATGGCAAATCATTCCACCACACCTAGCCCAAGCTAGCCGTGCCATGCCAAATGCACCTCGCCTTGGCCCTAGCTATGCTGGTCTCGCCAAGCCAAACACCCTTACCTTGGCCCTAGCCGTGCCATGCCAAAGTAGCGCCCCGCACCTAGGCTTGCAAACCATGCAACCTAGGCCGAATTGGCCACGCATGCCATTGGCACATGCCAACATGCTCGCTGGTAGCTTTTTCTACCAAGGCGCGACCCAAATTGGCCACGCATGCCATTGGCACATGCCAACATGCTCGCTGGTAGCTTTTTCTACCAAGGCGCGACCCAAATTGGCCACGCATGCCATTGGCACATGCCAAACACGCTCGCTGGTAGCTTTTTCTACCAAGGCGCGACCCAAATTGGCCACGCATGCCATTGGCACATGCCAACACGCTCGCCGGTAGCCTTTTCTACCAAGGAGCGACCCAAATTGGCCACGCATGCCATTGGCACATGCCAACACGCTCGCGGTAGCTTTTTCTACCAAGGCGCGACCCAAATTGGCCACGCATGCCATTGGCACATGCCAACACGCTCGCTGGTAGCATTTTCTACCAAGGCGCGACCTAAATTGGCCACGCATGCCATTGGCACATGCCAACACGCTCGCTGGTAGCTTTTTTATACCAAGGCGCGACCCAAATTGGCCACGCATGCCATTGGCACATGCCAACACGCTCGCTGGTAGCTTTTTCTACCAGGTCGCGACCCAAATTGGCCACGCATGCCATTGGCACATGCCAACACGCTCGCTGGTAGCATTTTCTACCAGGGCGCGACCCAAATTGGCCACGCATGCCATTGGCACATGCCAACACGCTCGCTGGTAGCTTTTTCTACCAAGGCGCGACCCAAATTGGCCACGCATGCCATTGGCACATGCCAACACGCTCACGGGTAGCTTTTTCTACCAGGGTGCGACCCAAATTGGCCACGCATGCCACCGGGCGGATGCCAACACGCTCGGCGGTAGTTTTTTCTTACCAAACCGCGGCCCTAATGGCCGAGAGTGCCATTGGCACATGCCAACACGCTCGCTGGTAGCTTTTCTCACCAAGGCGTGGCCCTAATGGCCGAGAATGCCATCGGCACATGCCAACATGCGTCGCTGGTAGCTTTTATTACCAGGCCGTGACCCTAATGGCCATGCATGCCAGTGGCACATGACAACACGCTCGCTGGTAGCTTTCATTGCCTAGCCGTGGCCCTAATACACGCTGGTAGCCTAACTTGCAAGCCGTGCAACCTAGGCCAACTTGGCCGTACGCGCCATTGGCACATGCCAGAACCCACGCTGGTAGCCACTTACACCCAACGTGCAACCTACTACCAAGGCATTCCGCACATGCCACACGCGCCACTAGAGCTCTATGCATTGCCGCTTACACTCAACAGACAACCTACCACCAAGGCATTCCACACATGCCCTTGGCACATGCCACACATGCCACTAGCAGCTCTGGCATTGCTACTTGCGCTCGAGGTGCAACTCGCAACAAAGGCATTCCGCACATGCCATTGGCACATGCCACATGCGCCCCTAGAAGCACCACTTGCACTCAAGATGCAACCAACACTCGAGACATCAACACAAACTGGGGGATGCTTTCCAGGGTCTTGGTTTGGCGGTCACATCTTGCAGCGTACACTACGCTCACATTAAGAAAGCGTGAAAAGGAATAAAGCGATCAAATAAATGAGGAAATAATGGTGAAAACGTTTTCACCCATTAACACCATGTGGTTACCACCTCCTCCCATTATTTCACCCTTTACTCTCTTCCTTCATGAGGCCAGTGGTACGTTTCAATCTCGACTTGTATAAATAGGTCTTACCTATTTCCACCGTACAACAAGTCTCGGTCGGAGAAAATACTACACTCTCGTAAAAGGCACCTTTGCAAGCTCTCCAAAAAGCTTTCATCTCTTGCAAGCTTCCGAAGCTTTCACTTTCTGATACAAGTCGAGACATTACTCTCTTATTCTGGTCTCAACACCTTTCTTTGCTTCCCTCCCCAAATCAACCCTTCTCCTCCACTTTGTGACCGAAGCAAGTCCGGAACGGCCATTTCTTGGTTTAGGCCGGACTTGTGCAGTGATTGATCTCTCGAATCTATAAAGTGCTCACGTGCATCACATTTGTTTAGGGTTTGAACCAGTTTCTCACTCACCTACCGAATTTACCGAAATCGGCAGAAACGATTTTTACCCATAAACAACTAGTCTTATAAAACTCAAGAGAATCAATCAACTTTAATGACAATAAATTTTGAGTAACTACACTCAATTAACCTTCCGTAACAAATAAAAACGGGCAAGATATATTGCCAAGATTAAAGACAATTAATTAGAGAATAATTACCTTAAAACGTTTTTCAAAACCAAAAGTCAAATCTGCAAAAAATAAGTTTTTTTGAATCACAGACCTCCCAAGGCCCCAAGGCCCCGCTCTCCCGGATTTTATTAAATACATATAGATATATAAATATACCTAGTCAAATGCATGGGGTGAGACTTGAACCCAAGTCTATAGTGTGGGAGCCCAAAATAATACCACCACACTATCTCTCTAAGTTTGATATAATATTACAAAACTATGTTTTTAAATATATATCCCAACAATCCCCCACTTATATTTTAAAAAACATTGAGAAAGTGTTGTATAGTTGTGCATCTGCAAAGGTTCCTTTCGACTTGAACCTCTGCATAGTGTTAAATCTTCTAATTACCAGGTGACTAGAGTGACTTGCGTCTTGAACTCTAACTAATATTAGATTATTTAACACACACAACTATATCTAGAGTAAAGTTCTTAAGTTCGCACAATAAGGCCATGTGCTTATCCCTTTTTTTAACAAATGATATAGAGAAATGCCCAATTTCTCATAGAAGGCGTCCACACCTTCACATTCGCATAGGTGAGTCTATCAAGAATACTCATGTGTATTCCACTCTAACTTAAGATCTATAGACATCATTAAGAGTTAAATACTCAACCTGTTTCCCACTTCAGATATCATGCTATGGGAATGCATGACTCTATCATATCATTTGTAACTTCGTCTAGTCCCTTTGAACCTATTTCTAGGTTGGGTATCCATTACAAATGACTCAACTTCTCACGGGCAAAAGTCCCATACTTTTAGAGATATTCCATATCTTTTCTCTTGCTAATCCTTTCGTCAAAGTATCAGCTATATTTCCTTCAAACCTTACATGATCTACTCTAACAACACCGCTTATGAGAAATTCTCTAATCAGAAAACGTGCTTTCGACATATCTCGTCGATTCTTATTGTTATTATAACAATTCTCTACTACTCCGATAGCCGCGGTACTATCGCAAAGGATCAAAGTGGCTGGTACCGGTTTTCCCATACCTAATGTCTCGATGTTGGACTCTTCACCATCATGCCTCTTCACTAGCTGCTACTAGTGCCATCAATTCAGCCTCCATCGTATATTGGGCTATAATTGTCTGTTTCTTTGATATCCAAGATACAGCGCCCCCAACAATAGTAAAAACATATCCACTGGTGGCCTTGGAATCATCTAATAGAGTGTTCCAATTCGCATCGCTAAATCCTTCAAAGACTGCGGGATACCTATGATAGTGTAATCCTAGGTTTGTGGTTCTTTTCAAATACCGCATAACCCTCTCAATAGCATCCCAGTGTTCCAAACTAGGATTACTGGTAAACCCGCACAAAACTCCCACTGCATATGCAATGTCCGGTCTAGTACAATCAGTTGCATAACGCAGACCGCCTATTATACTAGCATATTCAGATTGTCTAACACTTTCTCCAGTGTTCTTAAACAATTTCACACTAGGATCAAAAGGAGTACAAACAGGTGTATAATCAAAATATTCATACTTCTTCAGAATTTTTTCAATGTAGTGAGATTGATCTAAACAAATACCACTACTAGTTCTAGTTATTTTGATTCCCAAGATTACACTAGCTTCACCCAAATCTTTCATGTCAAAATTCGAAATAAGCATGCTTTTAGTTTCATTGACAACAGATAAATTGGAACCAAATATCAGCAAATCATCCACATACAAGCAAACAATCACACACACATCATTCTCAGATTTATAGTAGATGCATTTGTCACCCTCATTTATTCCGGTTATTTGAAATCATTAAATTATCAAATTTCTCATGCCATTGTTTAGGAGCTTGTTTCAAACCATAGAGAGACTTTTCTAGCTTACATACTTTCTGTTCTTGTACAGGAATTACAAAACCTTCAGGTTGTTCCATGTAAATTTCCTCTTCTAGTTCACCATTCAAAAAAGCAGTTTTAACATCCATTTGGTGAATAACAAGATTATGAGCAGCAGCAACGACAATCAAAACATGTATAGAAGTTAATCTAGTAACAGGAGAATAAGTATCAAAAAAGTCTACGTTCTCTCGTTGCCTAAATCCTTTAGCAACCAGTCTAGCCTTATACTTATCTACTTGTTCCATCAAAGTTTCGAGTTTCCTTTTCAAAACCCATTTACAACCTATAGGCTTACAACCGGAGGTAAATCTACCATACGCCAAGTTCCATTAGACATATGAGAATCCCATTCATTATCTACAGCTTCTTGCCAGAAACTAGACTCTGCAGAACTAAACGCCTCTTGTAAATTAGAAGGTTCTTCCTCTACAGCGTAAAATTCAAAATCGGGATTTTTATCTTTTGTCTCAGTCCGAGCTTTTTTACTGCATCTAGGTTCAAATTCAGTGATCCTAGTTTCTTCACTTCTAGGTTCTTCTAAATCTAGGTTCAAAATCAGCACTAGGTAAAGTACTAGGTATTGAACCCCCACTATTACCCCCACTACTTCTAGATTTAAAAGGAAATCTCTCTTCAAAGAAATCAACATCAATAGATTCAATAATAACCTTATTATTAATATCAAAGAACCTATAAGCTTTACTGTTTTGAGCATAACCAATAAAAACACATTCATAAGCTCTACTTTCTAACTTATGTCTTTTAGGATCAGGTTTCCTAACAAAAGCTAAACAACCCCAAACTCTATAAATAAAATATATTAGGTTTTTTATTTCTCTGAAGTTCATAAGGAGATATCATGGTTTTATTATTGGGAATGCGGTTCAAAACATGGAAAAAATAGTTAACAAACATTCACCCCACCAATGAGAAGCAAAGCACTTAACTAAGCAAACAAGCAACAATCAATTCGGAAGAGTACGGTTCTTTCTTTCGGCTTTTTTACTGTTCATTTGAGGATTATATGGAGCAGTTCTTTCATGTATAATGCCATTAGTTTGGTAAATTTCGAAGAAAGGAGCAGAATCATATTCGGTGCCTCTATCACTACGAAACCTCTTAATTTTTCTACCAAATTGATTTTCAATTTCAAAGAATAAGGATTTTAAACTTTTCGATAGCTTCATTCTTATGGCTCAACAAATACACATACGTATAATTAGAACAATCATCAATGAACGTCATAATATATCTTTTGCCATTTCTAGTTAGGATACCTTCATATTCACACAAATCAGAATGTATTAAATCTAGAGGTTTGGATTCTCTTACGATGATTTATGTGAGGTCTTGGTTATTTTGCTTTACTGTTGTATTCACATTTTTCAAATTCATTTTCGGAAAATTCGGGGAGGACACCTTGCTCATGTTATTTACTAACTTTTTACTCACATGACAAAGCCTACCATGCCAAACATTAAAATTGCAAACCATATAAGCGGAAGAATCAATTTTATTCATAGCATCAACATTAAGCTTAAAATTCCATCAAGAAGCATAACCCTTTCCTACAAAATTCTTATTCTTAGTTATAGTGTAAATATCAGACCCAATAGTTTGATACAACCCAGCCTTGTTGAGAAGATAGCCTAAACAAGGTTGTTTCTCATTTCGGAGTGTGAAGGACATCTTTCAAAGATAAGTGTCTTCACGAAGTAAACTTCAACTCTACCGTACCAGAACCTTTCACCACAGTGCTGTGAGAGTCTCCCAACAACACTTTCTTATCCTTTGTTTCAGCATAAGTCTTAAACATGGACCTATCAAAACAACAATGACGCGAAGCACCACTATCTATCCACCACCCATCAGATCCACCAACCATGAAGAACTCGGATCGAAACCATGGCAATTATAACGTCACCCACAACATTAGCTTGTGCGTTATTCTTTTCCTTGTTAAACCTACAATTCCTAGCCATGTGGTTTGGTTTATTACAGGTATAACAAAGAAACTCAGAATTGGAATTTTGTCCGTTTTTCGATGGGTGTTGGTTCTTGTTTTTATTAGGCCTTCCTCCTTTCTTTTGGTTCGGGTTAGGTTTCATATCCATTTTCTTAGGTTTCAAACTCGGATGAGTCTTATTATTAGAAACAATAAGAATCTCCTCCTTCTTATCTTGTTTCCGAGCTTCTTCCTCAACCATGAGCTTAATAATCAAACTTTCAAGAGAAAATTCTTTAGTCTTGTGACGCAAGGAATTACGAAAATCTTTCCAGCTAGGTGGTAACTTGTCAATCATTACAGAAACTTGAAATTGTTCATCAGTTTTCATACCTTCGGTCAGAATTTCATGGGCAATTTTTTGAAGTTCATGAGCCTGTGCAACAATTGATCTATCATCCACCATTTGGTATCTCAAATACCGGCTCACAACATACTTCTTTGAACCAGGCTTTCTCTGTCATATTTTTTCTCAGTAATGCATCCCATACATCTTTAGCAGTTTCAAAAGTTGAATAATACTCATATAAATTATCGGATAATGCATTAAGAATGTAGTTTTTGCAATCAAAGTCATCATCGACCCATTTGTCAATGGCCTTGTTTCTCCTCGGGAGTTTGAGAAACAACTTCTTTGGCACCACCTAGTAGGGAGGTGGATCGAGTAGGCAAAGACAGACAAAGATCAGCCTTATCAGCAGAAGCAACGGTCTTATCGGCAAGAATAGTTCCGGGGTTCCGGGATGAACACTCGACACAATCATATGCGACTTCATGAGTTTGAGATAAAAGAACATCTTCGACTTCCATCTTCAAATGCATCCCTTCAAATTTGAAAGGCTTGTTGGTATCATCAACGCGCTTCTTTTCAACCTCCATAGCAAAATCAAACACCTTAAAATTGTTGGAAACCAGGCACCAAAAAGATTACAAAGAAGAAATCTCGAAAAGCTGAGTCGCGGACTAGGTCGCTATCTTTAAGGTGTTTCGCGACTCTGCCTCTTGATTGTGCTAGCAGTCAATTATTTGTCGAAAACCCTATGGGATAAAACAGCTGATACTCTCTTGTTCGATTTCTCTGCACCATGAGAAATCGAACCAACTATCACTCTTTCTAACACTTGCTCATAACTCAATAGATGTAAAAACTATATGTTTTTCATCCTCTGTAAAAACTGGTCTTATAAAACTCAAGAGAATCAATCAACTTTAATGAAAATAAATTCTGAGTAACTACACTCAATTAACCTTCCGTAACAGTCAGAAAACGGGCAAGATATATTGCCAAGATTAAAGACAATTAATTAGAGAATTTACCTTAAAACGATTTTCAAAACCAAAAGTCAAATCTGCAAAAATAAGTTTTTTTGAATCACAGACCTCCCAAGGCCCCAAGGCCCCGCTCTCCCGGATTTTATTAAATACATATAGATATATAAATATACCTAGTCAAATGCATGAGGTGAGACTTGAACCCAAGTATATAGTGTGGGAGCCCAAAATAATACCACCACACTATCTCTCTAAGCTTGATATAATATTACAAAACTATGTTTTTAATAAGATCCATGGACACTCTTAGATGGACAAGGTCGGACAAGATTTGCGCCATTCTCTCCGGCAAACTCAAACGACAATGAATTTAAGTCTAATATTTTATTGATATGTTCCTATTATAAGACTTCACATTCCTACCAAAAATGAATGCAATTCGAGATAGCAAACCTGACCATCTACCGATCTTAATGTCAACCGTTAATTTTGAACGACTGATATTCAAAGGGGTAGATGGTGGTTTTATACATCTCGAATTGTGCTCATTTTTTGTAGGAATGTAGAGTTTTATAAGAAGAATATACCATCAAAATATTAGACTTAAATTCTTTATCGTTTGGATTTTGCGGAGAAAATGACGCAAATCTTGTCCGACCTTGTCCATCTAAGAGTGTCCATGGATCATACCTCTGTAAATATATATCCCAACAACAACCAAGTTGGCGGGTAGCCTGGCAACAAGCTGGGTGCCAACACCTTTTTGAATTAAATTAAATTTTGATTTTTAAAGTTCAATTCTAGCTTAACTACAAATTTACCTTATGGTGCATCTGAGTTTCTTACACACGCCCAATTTGTGTTTTTCTACTTCTCTTTTGATTTTTCTTTGCTAAAAGTCATTGTGGTTCTCTGGTCATTAGTATTCACTTTTTACTTCTTTTTCTAAGGTGAAATAAAGCTAGACATTGAAACTTTATAAGATTACAACAATTAATTGGTGCAAGAAATACCATCCAAACAAACAGAATCTCTTCGTTTTATGGCCGCATCTTGAATTTCATCTTTTGCAAAAGAAGGGGAAGGGAATAGGAATATATCCAAAGCTCAGTGAGTGCACCACTTACTTAAGTTTTCTATCCTACATATAGTGGGAAGAATTAATTAGTGCAACACTTTGGTGTGGTACTAATTAGGAGTGTACACAACAAGTGATCACTCAATATAAAGCCAGCCACATTGGAGCCTCAACCCCATTCTACATACAAGCAACTAACCCGGTGCATACGCACCGGATGATTCGATTGTCTAAATCATAGAAAAACAAAATTGGGTTGCTGGACATAGTACTATCACTCGGCGTCATGAAAACTGCATATGAAACTTAGAAGGTTGTCAATACTATCCACAAATCATGAGAAGAAAAAAAGACCTTTTAATCTTTCTCCAAGGTAGGATCTAATTCATTACTACGACTCTTATATCTCGTGGTGTAATCGTGGTCTACATTCCTTAAACATTCATTAGCTTCTATCACGTGGTACTTTTAGTTTCGGTACTTTACCCGGATTGCCGAACCTCGTTTGTCCTTCCGTTGCATTTGACCTATATTGTTATGCATCGCATTTCTTACAATATACGAGTAGTTTTTAAGAAAATGAGAACCATATGCATATTGCTATGACATCTATAACAACAGAAAACATTTTACAACTCCGACATATATAAGTACATGCCGTCCAAAAAAAAATCCAAATAATTACCTGAATCTTCATTGTCGTAGAAAAAATAGATTTCAATGTAAGCCCAAGTCAAGAATTTTTCCTTTCTTCATACTGTAAATGAACCATATAATCTTCAAACTCGGAATATATTGTATATACGAACTATTCTAACAATTCTTCAATTCTATGTATTATTGTACACAACCATGTCTCCTGATTTTTCACCATCAATGCCAATGTGTCGTTGTTTAACCTCTAAAATTGTATTATTCAGCTTTAATGCCACTGACACCATCTTGGAATTGGTCTCTTCACGAATCATATTGACGTATAACCCAGCATTGTATGATGTATCGCGTATTTGAATATCTTAATATTGAAATGTTTACTAACAGATAACACTACCGTATCAAATTTATTACTAAAACTACTGGAAATCCTCGTCGGGTACTAAATTTACTGATTTTTTTTTCTTTCCCCGCAGATGATACTCCAGAAATTAACTGCAAATTCTCATCAAATTGGAAGAGTATGAAATGTCTCCACAGAATCGATATATATTTATCGAAGCGTCAACAGTCATCATATCCTGGTTCCTTTAAGAGTCATCGTTAACATCTTCCTAAATTCTCAACCAAACGCTTTAATTTTTCCTCCGAGTGTCTCTGTGGGATTGCTCATCGATATCCAGTAACTTTATGCACCTGCACCGTCGTTGCTTCATCCCATATTATTAGGTCTACCTTAGACAAGAATATCGCCAAATTTGTTCCCTTTCATATGTCACACAAAAGAGATTCCATCAAGTTGTAAGGGTATTTTGAGTTTTGAATGCGGTGTCCTCCCTTTCGGCAAAGAAAGTGATGTTATTCCTTACCAAGCCACTACTAAAAAAAAAATATTTTGGATCTTAAGCCGACTGCTAGTGTTTTCAATAGATATGTCTTTCCCCGTCCCACCACTTCCCTTAAACTAAAAAAAAAAAAAAAAACTCATCCTTTTTTGATGCAATCATCACCTCAAACACGTTTTTGCTCGATATTCAGTCTCTTGTGCAACCATAAGAAATCTTCAGAAATTTGGGTTTTGTTCACGGATGAGTCTGTTTTCCTTTCTTCGGTTTGCAACATATTTGTGCAACATGTAAATCATCTCCTTCAGAATGAGTCCGAGGAAGTACTTTTTCTTCTAGGAAAACGAAGATAAAAAATACAAAACAGAATCACCATGAATATTTTATAAACTGGTGACTTAACATAATACAAATATAAACTGCATTAATTAATATCACTATGGATTAAGCATACGTTGTAACATTGGAAATTAAAAAACCATATACGGACCATTTCTGTTTAATATCTTAAGAAACTATAGCGTAGTGGGATTAAAGACCACCTACCTTGAAATTGTTACATTTAAGAGATGCACTTTGGTTCCAGATGATGTTAGAACCCTCTTGTGTAAGTCATCATCTTTAAAATTAGAGATATCAGTTGCACATTATGACCACTGCGTGCGGTCATTTCATGGATCAATATTTAATGGGGAAATTAACACGAAATCGCAGTAAGCCACGTCAAATTACACATCAATGATTAAATTCTTATGTTTGTCGGTGATATTTATACCGCCACCGAAATAACTTACGAGAAAATGGAAAACGAAACCTATAATGGGTAGGATGCATTTAAAATTTCGACACATAAGAGATACATACCATGCATGGATTGAACAATCTTCCATTAGAATTAGAGATCTTTGCGTGATGCAAAATGAAAATAACCATGCTGAAATCATTCTTACAAACCGCTCAATTTCTCCATCTCTCGCATTGCTTTTTCTCGCAACTAACATTACTCTTCGATCACAAATTTTGTAGCTAAAATATCAGATTACGAAATATTGATCTTATTTAAGTACGCTCTTGATTCTAGAAGATAATTCCCGAGTGTGGATGATGATTTTTATTTTATTTTTTTCCACCAATGATTCAAACATAAGACACGTTTGTGACGCTGGATTTAGATCGGCAAACTTATGCATGCCATAGTACAGAGTTATATCTGAAACATGATTGGAATATATGCTGTTAGGACTTGAGAATATATATTTTCACTTCCTAACAGTCGTGTCTTTACTGAAAATCTTGAATAGACATTTTTTTCGATCGACACACCGATTTTCTCGTTGGTGAACAAAAGGTGTCCATTAAGATATCTTGGATATATTTGCACTTCAATAAAACAACGTTTTGAGTTGTCGATCATATTGATCTCAAGATCTTCATTTTATCCTATCTTTTTTTTTTTTTTTTTGTTGATGCGTAATATCATCGATAGTTTTCTTCTTGAGTTCGATCCCAAATTTCTGCATTGGATTGGTTATTTCACAAAAAGTAATAATGTGATGAAGAACTGACGTAATGATTTATCATCCTGCCTCTTTCATCGATTTATGCCATTCTCTTTCTGTGTCCAATGTTCTGGGATTTCGGAAATGTCAAAAGCTTTTGTTGAGGGATGATGGTACTGGTTAATGTGTGCATTTATAATGCTACCAAATGGTGTGATGATTTGAGATTGTTACGACGGTCAGTTTTTAATTTTGACACGAGATTGCTTTTGACATACAACTCTGGCACGCACAATATATACTCATGATACTTTCCTAGATGTTAGGATTACTCATTACGCATCTCTGGCGACTCTTCAAGTTGTCGTTTTGATTATGTCTTGAATTATCCGAGCAAGAGAAAACCGCCGTCAATTCTTGCTTGCTCGGATCTAGTCTGACTAGATCCGAGCAAGACTTTAGTTTAATCATAGTTTTAGTAGTTTTATGGATATAGCCGGACAGTTGGAGAAGGTTACAGTGATAGCCATGATTCTCTTACCACATCGATTTATCTTTGTGGTTTGAAGAAAATGTCTCCCGTTTCTTTCTCCTTCGTCAATCTCATCTCAATCTCATCTTAGTTTGAAATTTTGAAGTACGATGGTGGATCCACCAACCACTTCTTTACCTCATCATCCATACAATCGGAGAAATCCTACATCAATTTCACCAATCAAAACCACAAGTGCAACCACCTAGATTTTAATAAAATCTTGCTCCATCAAAAATTTGCTTCTACCACCCATCTCATAGATCTCCGTCACCCATCCCCTACACATCCCTTCACCCATTTTCAGTTCTAAACCAACAACGGTGTTGGATTCCGAAGAAGAAAAGGCATGGATCAGTTCTTAATAATCATTAATTGTGCTGCTTCTGTTGATATTCAGGGTAAAGTCCTCATTTTCAGTTCTAAATCAACAATGGTGTTGGTTTCTGAAGAAGAAAAGGCTTCCATCATCAGTTCTTACTACTCATTAATGGTGCTGGTTTCGTCCATATTCAGGGTAAGTTTTTGCAATGGTGGTGCAAAGGGTGGCGGCAAGTTTTTTGGTAACGATTAGGGTTTCATCTTCGTTGGACTTTTTACATGGGCAGTTCCTATCCGGGTATCTCTAACATTGGAACTGGTCTTGGTCTTGGGCTTCGATGAGTTTGTGTCCCCTGGGCCTCGTTTTCTTACAGCTTGTAAGGATTCTTTTGATCTTTCTTGGTCATCTCAGTAATCTCTGCCCTTTCGATTGAAAGGTGTATCCGTTTGTAATCTGCTGTTCAAAGTCTGGTTGTAACAATTCTTATTTCTTCAATCAATATATTCCCCTTTCACGATCAAAAAAAAAAAAAAAAAAAAAAAAAAAAATTATGATTAAATAATGGGGACTGTTGGAGGGTTGCCTACTATTGGATTATGTCTTATGGGAATAACAAATCGTGACTCTTTAAGATGCCGTTTGGATATCTTGGATTATGTTTGAAACAGTGGCGATTGTTGGAGGGGGACTTTTCTACTGGATTATGTCTTATCGGAATAGCCAATCAGGTCGCGATGACAGGGATAGTTAGTGTTGACATGGCTTCACCACAATTGAGAGTGATTGCTGGATCGACATGTGGCGATTTTGGGGTCTCTTATTATAAAGAAAGATGCTTGCATCCCTTGACTGGTTACAGACACAGTTCTAATCTTCCCAGTAGCTGCCCTGCTCTGATCAGTGTCCCATTTTGATCCTTGGATAATTGTTGTTGTCAATTAATAAATAATCGAATCATTTTGTATTAAAAAGAAAAATAAGTTGTAGAATCATATTCTTTAGCGATATATTTATGTAAACATGATTTCTGGCTATATAAACTCAAACATCACTTTCATAACCTTCACTGAGCAACATAACCTTGAGGTTGAAATTTAAAAGCAAAATGGCTCAAATTCATAAGCTTGAGGTTCAATACAAAGCTAAGTGCTCTGCAGAGAAGTTATACACTATGCTGACTCGTGATGCACCCAAGCTTCCAAACTATGCTCCTCAAACAATCAACAAGTGCCAAGTTCTCCCCGGAGACGGTGAAGTTCGTCTGGGAAGTATATTTGTTTGGGACTATGTGCAGGGTACGTAAAGTCTGATACTGTCTGGCATCCAATTATTTACACTTGTTCAGTAAATATCAATTATTAATTCATTTTAGCCAAATATTGTTCATGATTACAGGAGATAAACCCTCGGCCGTCATCACAAAAGTGAAGATAACTGCGGTGGACCATAAAAACATGTCACTGACATACACAGTTTTTGAAGGACATCTCACGGATGATTACCCGAGTTTTGCTAACATACTTGCTATCACTCCAACACAAAGGAATGGGAACAATAATTGCCTTGTGAAGTGGTCTGTAGAATATGAGAAAGCGAATGAAGATATCCCTGATCGAACATACTTTATGAAAATGCTGGAAGATTTTACCAAGGAATTGGATACCAATTTGCTCAAGGAAGAGTAGACAAGATTTGATCTACAAATATAGCGGACTGTGTCGCTACATATATGTTAAATAATGACTGTTGCAGGAAGCTATATGTGTGTGTAATAACTATTAAGTCGTACCTGTTGCAGAAAGCTATATGATTGTGCTTGATGTTTAAATATATTAGACATCTAAATAAAGTGGTAATTAATATGGATAAAAAAAAGTAAACATATATTCGAACTGAAACAGAAACGAAATAGCAACAGCGGCAGCGACAGGAAACAAACAAATTAGACCGATCTAAGAAGTTGAACGACAATCTATACCTGTCATCTTCTTCTCTTTCCGCCAGGGTTCTCTAAAACAATTCGTTGCAAAGGTAAGAAGACGCAAGAGTGATCGGAGAGGAGAGATTTCCAAATTTGAGGACTATTTAGTGTTTGTGAGGTGAAAATGTGATTTGGGGAGGTTACTTATCATAGGCGGTATAATAACTTCATCAGTTGCACCAAGAATAACGGTTACATGCAGGAGTTACACCTAAATAATGGGGAGGAATATCTGGTCATTTTGAAGGGGTATGTGCGAACAGTTCAAGAGATTAAAGGAGAAAAAGAAGAAGAGGAACAAGAAGAAGAAGATACTCGCACAATTAAGTTGGACTCATCGGGAACGCTGGTTGCAACAGAAGCATGGTTCAGAACAATAGAGGGGTGTGTTTCGTCTATTGGAGAGATGGAAAGAAAAATTCGTGAGTGTTATTCAGAACCGGTGGATCTCAGCAGTACAGATTTTGTAGAAATGATGGTTTATTCATTATTGGGATGTTAATGAGATCCATTTCTGGGAGTTACGTTGCAGATGCTCCTTTAGATGGCAATGAATGGCTCTTGGCTCTTGAAAACCAAATTCCATTGTTTGTCCTTCAATGCTTATCTAACATAATTTTCGATGTAGAAGAGTCAAGTCTTATGCCCCTTAAAAAGGTTATTCTTATTTCCTTCACCAAAATTTTGCGGCATAGCATGCAAACAGATGGAATGACGCTTCTTGAAGGGTTCAAAAGGAAATTGAACACGCGAAGCATTTACTCGATTTCCTTATTAAACTAAATCCAACCTCCGGCTCATACAAACTTGGCCGGAGAACTTCAAAAGCACTAAATCCAACTGCAAAGCTATTACGATAATCCAACCTCGCCCCAGATAAGACAACTGCAAAGCTATTACGATAATCAAATATCATGGCCAAGAATATAAGTGCGACAATAAAGAAACAGTGGAAAGAAAGAATCACGCGACAAAGATAGAGTGAAGATTTGTTCAAAAGGAAACTGTGCGAAAGACATAGCCAATAGCACGAAGGACAACGACATCTTCCCAAAGCTTGGCGAATAAGACAAACTGAAATAAGATCAGTCAACAGAAATTTTGCATGTGAACCATGGTTGTCTTCTACTGATATTTGCCTATACAAGGGTTCAAAATTATAGAGAGAGGGGGAGAGATCAGTGAATAGAAAAGTACTAAGAGCATCCACAGCGGTGTGACTAAACCCAAAGATCAAAGACCAAAAAAAAAGACCAAATTTTAGTTTGGTCCATCGTGTGACGCAGTGGGTGGCGAGTAAATTTAGTCGAGCGGGAGTATAAGTTCGCCTGGTGTGGGCGTAAACTTTATCCCCGCCCACTAAAAAAAAAAAAAAAAAAGGGGGCGAACATATAATGTCCGCCTGGTGTGGGGATCACATATAATTTTCGTCCCACACCAGGATCACATATAATTTTCGCCCAACAAAAAAAAAAAAAAAAAAAAAAAAAGGTGGGCGAACATTTTACCCCGTTGGTGTGGGCGTAAACTATATCTCCGCGGGTGTGGGCGTAAACTTTAAGTTCGCTTTGGTTTTGGGGCGAACATTATATGCACGCTCGACTATATTTGGGTTTAGTCTTTGGTCCCCGACCAAATATAATCGCCCACTGTTCATTTAGTCTGGTATTTGGTCGATGGTCCGTCCCACTACACCTGGTTCTGAGACCAAAAAAAATGGGTATAGTCGCCCACTGCACTTGCTCTAAGGAAATTGAAGATACACTATGGACCACAGTAGTTTGTAAGGAATATTTAGTGGATACCCATTTTGCGAATACTTGACCATATCTACCAGACGTAAATTTTCCTGAAAATTTGAAGAGATGTGGACGACTATATAGAAATCTCAAATTATAAAGCCACAACTAAAAAATAAAATAAAAATACAGACATGTGCAGGTTAAAGAATGACGATGTGAGATCAAATATACTAAACCTACAGATTTCATTCTTTCATTCATGTTTTCAATTTCTTCGAAACTATTTTGTAAAGATATTTGTGCAGACAGAACATCACTGCACATAAACTATTACTCCCTTCGTTCTTAAATAATAAGCTAGTTTCTGTAAATAAATATTTCAAAAAATAGGCTGGTTTTCCTAATTGGGAAAGTCAAATATTACTTTAGTTTTCTGTGACCACTTTTCTCTTAACTTTTTTTGATGACAAGTGTCAAAGGGATCATTTCACTTTACTTCTTTTGCTGACAAGTGTCATGAGGACCATTTCACTTCACTTATTTTATCGACAAGTATCATGAGGACCACTTTCAATGATTAATTCTCTTAATTTCCTTAATTTTCTCAAAAAAACAAAACCGGTCTATTAAAAAAGAACGGAGGGAGTATATTAATCATGGTCATCATATACAAGAATTTGTTGAGATTGAGGTCAAATTTGTAATGTAGTATTTTGTGTTTCTATACTACTTCATCAGGTGTTTGGTTGAGTAAATATGAAATTTAGGACTGTTTAGAAGCATTATAAGTAGCTTTGAATGAAAAACCTGATCCATAATTAAAACTTACACAATTTTCATTTTCCTACTCTCCTAACGTTGTTAAATTTTTGGTGGTATTTTTGGTTGAACTCTTCTACGAATTGACGTCTGTTTGTGGTATATAATAGGGAAAAATATTGTTTGGTCCTTTTTTAGGTAGGCCCATGTCTATTTAGTCCTTTGGTCAAACGCCTTTACGTTTGGTCCATAATTATTTAAAAATATTTAAATAGACAAAAATACCCTTCCGTGTTAAATTTTTATTTTTGTAGCAGTTCTTCCGTGCTAAAAAATGACTTCATTCCTGGAATGAATTCCATACAAAAAAGCTCAAAACAGACTTCATTCCCGGAATGAAGTCCATACAAAAAGCTAAAAACAGACTTCTAGTTGTATCATAATATTAAAGTGCATCAAATGAAGCACTTCTACAGTCTCAAGCCTTAAATATTTTATGACTTCAAAAGACTTCCGCGAGTGCAACCTACGCGTCACAAGACTTAACCATCTTGTATGCCTGGATTTTGCTCACTTCTGTAATTGGTTTAAACCTTGACCCATAATTCTTTGTAGACACAATTCAGGTGCAGATTTTTTTTCCAAAAAGAACACCTTTTAGAATCTTCTAGCTGCTAAAGATCACCATGAAGTTCTCCCTACTGACAGAATAATTGATCTGCTTCATTTAATAAGCTGCTTCTTGGAAGCCTTGAGAATAACAAAGACATATTTTGTAACGGACCGGAAAATTACGCCTTTGGCGCGTTGCCCCGCAGGCCGTAACTCCCCCGATGCGCCATGATGATGAAGCTACGATCCGGGCCTCAAAGCCGGGCAAATGCACGTCCATTTGCCCTTTCAAGCATGCTCGTGGATCATGATGCAGCTAACTTAGCTTCCACACCATTCCAACTTACCCTTGTTCCGCAAAGGGTTTATTAAGAAAGCAAAAACTTTCTTAATACGGCAAAAACGGCCTTTTGAGGCCCTAAACGATGGAATTTGGCTAAATTCTGGTGACCATGTAAATCTATGTCTTGATCTTTGGGCCATTTCCCATCAAAATGGACTCCTCTTGAGCTAAATTACGACACTCGGGTTTTTAGCCTATGTCGAACGCCTTGATAGGAAGTACGAACATCCAAGGAATGGAATGCAACTAGCCTCATCAAGTATGGCCACAATCATCTCTTGCGTCGAGTCTGTCGAGCCAGATGATATGAGGGGCCAAAGTGCCGCAATCATCTCTAAATTAGATGATATGAGCGACAACGTGTTGGACCGGCAATGCTGCAACTCATTGCGGCTGCCTACGTACCCTTCCCTACTCTAAAGGGATCAAGCACAGACCGTAGTTCATCCACGAAGGGACAGAAACTTAAGCCAACTCGTTTGCATGGCCGTGGCCAAGCAATAATGGAAATGGCCTAGTCCGTATAGGCCGTTCTCAAATGCATCCAAGTGATGCATGTTTGGTCCGTAATATGGCATAACGATGCCTAAGCATCAAATGCCCTCCTCGCGAGGCTACGCAACTATAAATGAGCCTTAGGCATCATTTATACTCTTCCTACTAAGCTATGAAGCTTACTTGGTACATAGTCCGCATATGCACCTTCAACCAACTACCCCTCCCTATATATGTCTTAATGGAATTTCTACAAGTATGGAAAGGGGACCAAAAATATTTCATCAACTCCCCGTTTACTATTCATGGCCGTTGCCATGTATTTTCCCGATATCCGGCCATGTTGGCCGTACTCTGCCAACCCGATGTCCGGCCATGTTGGCCGTCCACTGCCAACCCGATGTCCGGCCATGTTGGCCGTCCACTGCCGACCCGATGTCCGTCCATGTTGGCCGTCCTCTGCCAACCCGATGTCCGTCCATGTTGGCCGTCCACTGCCAACCCGATGTCCGGCCATGTTGGCCGTCCCATCACATCCCGATGTCCGACCATGTTGGCTAAACTGTCCATGTTGGCCATCCCGATGTCCGCCATGTTGGTCGTACACTTTCAACACATTGGCCAAGGGCCAATGTTCCTTTTCCTACGCAATGTGTTTTGGATGAAGCTTCATCTCAGGTCATGGCGCATCCTTAGCATGCGCCATGCTAAAAACACTGGGTGTTACATTATCACACCCTTCAAAGAATTTCGTCCTCGAAATTCAAAACCAAAACTATTGTGGACAATCTCTTCAAGTTGGATTTCCTGAGCAAAAGTCCCATACCAGATGCTCAGAAATCACGGGTTTCTTCAAGTTGTCATGAACAACAATTTAGACCTTCGAGCACATGTCCCATACCACCCGCCCAGGAATCCAAAAGTGCCCACAACAATACCAAGAATCGCAATTGGCGATTACCAAGAGGATATCTCGACCGTGTATCTGAATGCGCATCCCATACTACGCACTCGAAGTCCCTAAAGTTCACAAGGTTGGAAGATGTCATCGAAATGACAAGGCAAAACCTAACGCAACACTGTGAGGACCAATCTCTAATGCCAGTGCAGTTGGATGCAAGCCACCGTCCCTGACGGATTTACCGGGTTGCCACTCGTAAGTGGGATGCTAGCCGGGCCTGACAACGCACCCTTGGCCAGTGCCAACGTGTGGGGATGATCAGTCCCATTGTCTACCCACCGTCCCAGACGGTCTTCCGGATGCTCGTAAGAGGGGTGCCACAGAGGCCTGGCAAACTCACAGTACTTATACAAGCTCAACTCGATTTGCAAAGTAACTGGCCCAGCAGTTACAAACTCTTTCCCCGCGCAGAAGTTGGCCTACTCTCCAACTTTAAGTTTTCCGTTAAGGAAAATACTCGCCAATGAGTCCACTCCGCACAAGTCCCTAGAGTTTTCTCGGAACTTGCTCTGATACCATCTGTGACGGACCGGAAAATTACGCCTTTGGCGCATTGCCCCATGGCCGCAACTCCCGATGCGCCATGATGATTAAGCTACGATCCGGGCCTCAAAGCTGGGCAAATGCACATCCATTTGCCCTTGCAAGCATGCTCGTGGATCATGATGCAGCTAACTTAGCTTCCACACCATTCCAACTTACCCTTGTTCCGCAAAAGGGTTTATTAAGAAAGCAAAAACTTTCTTAATACGGCAAAAACGCCTTTTGAGGCCCTAAACGATGGAATTTGGCTAAATTGACCATTGACCATGTAAATCTATGTCTTGATCTTTGGGCCATTTCCCATCAAAATGGACTCCTCTTGAGCTAAATTACGACACTCGGGTTTTTAGCCTATGTCGAACGCCTTGATAGGAAGTACGAACATCCAAGGAATGGAATGCAACTAGCCTCATCAAGTATGGCCACAATCATCTCTTGCGTCGAGCTGTCGAGCCAGATGATATGAGAGGCCAAAGTGCCGCAATCATCTCTAAATTAGATGATATGAGCGACAACGTGCTGGACCGGCAATGCTGCAACTCATTGCGGCTGCCTACGTACCCTTCCCTACTCTAAAGGGATCAAGCACAGACCGTAGTTCATCCACGAAGGGACAGAAACTTAAGCCAACTCGTTTGCATGGCCGTGGCCAAGCAATAATGGAAATGGCCTAGTCCGTATAGGCCGTTCCGTCGAAATGCATCCAAGTGATGCATGTTTGGTCCGTAATATGGCATAACGATGCCTAAGCATCAAATGCCCTCCTCGCGAGGCTACGCAACTATAAATGAGCCTTAGGCATCATTTATACTCTTCCGGCTAAGCTATGAAGCTTACTTGGTACATAGTCCGCATATGCACCTTCAACCAACTACCCCTCCCTATATATGTCTTAATGGAATTTCTACAAGTATGGAAAGGGGACCAAAAATATTTCATCAACTCCCCGTTTACTATTCATGGCCGTTGCCATGTATTTTCCCGATATCCGGCCATGTTGGCCGTACTCTGCCAACCCGATGTCCGGCCATGTTGGCCGTCCATCCACTGTTGGCCCGCCGACCCGATGTCCGCCATGTTGGCCGTCCATCCACCACCCGATGTCCGTCCATGTTGGCCGTCCTCTCGCCAACCCGATGTCCGTCCATGTTGGCCGTCCACTGCCAACCCGATGTCCGGCCATGTTGGCCGTCCACTGCCATCCCGATGTCCGACCATGTTGGCCGTCCACTGCCATCCCGATGTCCGGCCATGTTGGTCGTACACTTTCAACACATTGGCCAAGGGCCAATGTTCCTTTTCCTACGCAACAGAAGCTTTGGATGAAGCTTCATCTCATGTCATGGCGCATCTTTTAGCATGCGCCATGCTAAAAACACGGGGTGTTACATTATCACACCCTTCAAAGAATTTCGTCCTCGAAATTCAAAACCAAAACTATTGTGGACAATCTCTTCAAGTTGGATTTCACGAGCAAAAAGTCCCATACCGGATGCTCGGAAATCATGGGTTTCTTCAAGTTGTCATGAACAACAATTTAGACCTTCCGAGCACATGTCCCATACCACCTGCCCAGGAATCCAAAAGTGCCCACAACAATACCAAGAATCGCAATTGGCCAAAGGCCAAGAGGATATCTCGACCGGGTATCCCGAATGCGCATCCCATACTACGCACTCGTAAGTCCCTAAAGTTCACAAGGTTGGAAGATGTCATCGAAATGACAAGGCAAAACCTAACGCAACACTGTGAGGACCAATCTCTAATGCCAGTCTTTGTTGGATGCAAGCCACCGTCCCCGACGGATTTCTGGGTTGCCACTCGAAAGTGGGATGCTAGCCGGCTCGACAACGCACCCTTGGCCTGCCAACGTGTGGGGATGATCGGTCCCATTGTCTACCCACCGTCCCCGACGGTCTTCCGGATGCTCGTAAGAGGGGTGCCACAATAATGAGGCCTGGCAAACTCACGCCGTACTTATACAAGCTCAACTCGATTTGCAAAGTAACTGGCCCAACGAGCTACAAACTCTTTCCGCGCTAGCATGTTGGCCTACTCTCCAACTTTAAGTTTTCCGTTAAGGAAAATACTCGCCAATGAGTCCACTCCGCACAAGTCCCTAGAGTTTTCTCGGAACTTGCTCTGATACCATCTGTGACGGACCGGAAAATTACGCCTTTGGCGCATTGCCCCGCAGGCCGTAACTCCCCCGATGCGCCATGATGATTAAGCTACGATCCGGGCCTCAAAGCTGGGCAAATGCACATCCATTTGCCCTTGCAAGCATGCTCGTGGATCATGATGCAGCTAACTTAGCTTCCACACCATTCCAACTTACCCTTGTTCCGCAAAGGGTTTATTAAGAAAGCAAAAACTTTCTTAATACGGCAAAAACGGCCTTTTGAGGCCCTAAACGATGGAATTTGGCTAAATTCTGGTGACCATGTGGATCTTTAGATCGACATGTCTTGATCTTTGGGCCATTTCCCATCAAAATGGACTCCTCTTGAGCTAAATTACGACACTCGGGTTTTTAGCCTATGCCGAACGCCTTGATAGGAAGTACGAACATCCAAGGAATGGAATGCAACTAGCCTCATCAAGTATGGCCACAATCATCTCTTGCGTCGAGCTGTCGAGCCAGATGATATGAGAGGCCAAAGTGCCGCAATCATCTCTAAATTAGATGATATGAGCGACAACGTGCTGGACCAGCAATGATGCAACTCATTGCGGCTGCCTACGTACCCTTCCCTACTCTAAAGGGATCAAGCACAGACCGTAGTTCATCCACAAAGGGACATAAAGTTAAGCCAACTCGTTTGCATGGCCGTGGCCAAGCAATAATGGAAATGGCCTAGTCCGTATAGGCCGTTCCGTCGAAATGCATCCAAGTGATGCATGTTTGGTCCGCAATATGGCATAACGATGCCTAAACATCAAATGCCCTCCTCGCGAGGCTACGCAACTATAAATGAGCCTTAGGCATCATTTATACTATTCCGCCTAAGCTATGAAGCTTACTTGGTACATAGTCCGCATATGCACCTTCAACCAACTACCCCTCCCTATATATGTCTTAATGGAATTTCTACAAGTATGGAAAGGGGACCAAAAATATTTCATCAACTCCCGTTTACTATTCATGGCCGTTGCCATGTATTTTCCCGATATCCGGCCATGTTTGGCTCCGTACTGCCAACCCGATTGTCCACCATGTTGGCCGCCCACCGCTAACCCGATGTCCGGCCATGTTGGCCGTCCACCGCGCCCGACCCCGATGTCCGGCCATGTTGGCCGTCCTTTTCATTCACAACCCGATGTCCGTCCATGTTGGCCGTCCTTCGCCAACCCGATGTCCGTCCATGTTGGCACAATGTCCGCTCTCTTTGCCAACCCGATGTCCGCCATGTTGGCCGTCCACTGCCATCCCGATGTCCGGCCATGTTGGTCGTCCAATTCCAAACCGATGTCCGGCCATGTTGGCCGTCCACTGCCATCCCGATGTCCGGCCATGTTGGTCAGACACTTTCAACACATTAGCCAAGGGCCAATGTTCCTTTTCCTACGCAACAAAAGCTTTGGATGAAGCTTCATCTCATGCCATGGCGCATCTTTTAGCATGCGCCATGCTAAAACACGGGTGTTACATTATCACACCCTTCAAAGAATTTCGTCCTCGAAATTCAAAACCAAAACTATTGTGGACAATCTCTTCAAGTTGGATTTCTGAGCAAAAGTCTCGTACCGGATGCTCAAAAATCACGGGTTTCTTCAAGTTGTCATGAACAATAAATTAGACCTTCTGAGCACATGTCCCATACCACCGCCCGGGAATCCAAAAGTGCCCACAACAATACCAAGAATCGCAATTGGCCGTGCCAAGAGGATATCTCGACCGTGGTATCCCGAATGCGCATCCCATACTACGCACTCGGAAGACCCTAAAGTTCACAAGGTTGGAAGATGTCATCGAAATGACAAGGAAAAACCTAACGCAACACTTTGTGAGGACCAATCTCTAATGCCGGTGCAGTTGGATGCAAGCCACCGTCCCCGGCGGATTTACTGGGGTTGCCACTCGAAAGTGGGATGCTAGCCGGGCACGACAACGCACACCCTTGGCCGGTGCCAACGTGTGGGGATGATCGGTCCCATTGTCTACCCACCGTCCCGGACGGTCTTAGGATGCTCGTAAGCGGGGTGCCACGGAGGCCTGGCAAACTCACGGTACTTATACAAGCTCAACTCGATTTGCAAAGTAACCGGCCCAAAGATTTACAAACTCTTTCCGCGCAGAAGTTGGCCTACTCTCCAACTTTAAGTTTTCTTAAGGAAAATACTCGCCAATGAGTCCACTCCTCACAAGTCCCTAGAGTTTTCTCGGAACTTGCTCTGATACCATCTGTGACGGACCGGAAAATTACGCCTTTGGCGCATTGCCCCGCAGGCCGTAACTCCCCCGATGCGCCATGATGATTAAGCTACGATCCGGGCCTCAAAGCTAGGCAAATGCACATCCATTTGCCCTTGCAAGCATGCTCGTGGATCATGATGCGGCTAACTTAGCTTCCACACCATTCCAACTTACCCTTGTTCCGCAAAGGGTTTATTAAGAAAGCAAAAACTTTCTTAATACGTCAAAACTTTACCTTTTGAGGCCTAAACGATGGAATTTGGCTAAATTCTGGTGACCATGTGGATATTTAGATCGACATGTCTTGATCTTTGGGCCATTTCCCATCAAAATGGACTCCTCTTGAGCTAAATTACGACACTCGGGTTTTTAGCCTATGCCGAACGCCTTGATAGGAAGTACGAACATCCAAGGAATGGAATGCAACTAGCCTCATCAAGTATGGCCACAATCATCTCTTGCGTCGAGCTGTCGAGCCGCATGATATGAGAGGCCAAAGTGCCGCAATCATCTCTAAATTAGATGATATGAGCGACAACGTCTTTGGACCGACAATGATGCAACTCATTGCGGCTGCCTACGTACCCTTCCCTACTCTAAAGGGATCAAAGCACGGACCGTAGTTCATCCACAAAGGGACAGAAACTTAAACCAACTCGTTTGCATGGCTGTGGCCTGCAATAATGGAAATGGCCTAGTCCGTATAGGCCGTTCCGTCGAAATGCATCCAAGTGATGCATGTTTGGTCCGCAATATGGCATAACGATGCCTAAACATCAAATGCCCTCTTCGCGAGGCTACGCAACTATAAATGAGCCTTAGGCATCATTTATACTCTTCCGCCTAAGCTATGAAGCTTACTTGGTACATAGTCCACATATGCACCTTCAACCAACTACCCCTCCCTATATATGTCTTAATGGAATTTCTACAAGTATGGAAAGGGGACCAAAAATATTTCATCAACTCCCAGTTTACTATTCATGGCCAACGTTGCCATGTATTTTCCCTTCAAATCATTTTGATATCACGGCCATGTTGGCCGTTCCCAAAATGTCTGATCGTGCACCAACCGTTGTCCGACCATGTTGGCCGTCCACTGCCAACCCGATGTCCAATATTGGCCATGTTGGCCGATCCCACTCGAGGCCACTAGACCCGATGTCCCATTGGCCATGTTGGCGCGGTATCCTCTCCAACCGATGTCCATGTCCATGTTGGCGCCATGTCCTCGTTACAAAATTATTTCAACCCGATGTCCCGTCCATGTTGGACGGCCATGTTGGCCGTCCTCTGCCAACCCGATGTCCGGCCATGTTGGCCGTCCACTGCCATCCCGATGTCCGGCCATGTTGGTCGTCCAATTCCAAACCGATGTCCGGCCATGTTGGCCGTCCACTGCCATCCCGATGTCCGGCCATGTTGGTCGTACACTTTCAACACATTAGCCAAGGGCCAATGTTCCTTTTCCTACGCAACAAAAGCTTTGGATGAAGCTTCATCTCATGCCATGGCGCATCTTTTAGCATGCGCCATGCTAAAAACACGGGGTGTTACATTATCACACCCTTCAAAAATTTCGTCCTCGAAATTCAAAACCAAAACTATTGTGGACAATCTCTTCAAGTTGGATTTCTGAGCAAAAGTCCCATACCGGATGCTCGGAAATCACGGGTTTCTTCAAGTTGTCATGAACAACAATTTAGACCTTCTCGAGCACATGTCCCATACCACCCGCCGGGAATCCAAAAGTGCCCACAACAATACCAAGAATCGCAATTGGCCGGTGCCAAGAGGATATCTCGACCGGTATCCTGAATGCGCATCCCATACTACGCACTCAGAAGTCCCTAAAGTTCACAAGGTTGGAAGATGTCATCGAAATGACAAGGAAAAACCTAACGCAACACTGTGAGGACCAATCTCTAATGCCAGTGCAGTTGGATGCAAGCCACCGTCCCTGACGGATTTACTGGGTTGCCACTCGAAAGTGGGATGCTAGCCGGGCCTGACAACGCACACCCTTGGCCAGTGCCAACGTGTGGGGATGATCAGTCCCATTGTCTACCCACCGTCCCCCGGACGGTCTTCCTGGATGCTCATAGCGGGGTGCCACGGAGGCACTGGCAAACTCACGGTACTTATACAAGCTCAACTCGATTTGCAAAGTAACCGCCCAGCAGTTACAAACTCTTTCCCGCGTAGAAGTTGGCCTACTCTCCAACTTTAAGTTTTCCGTTAAGGAAAATACTCGCCAATGAGTCCACTCCGCACAAGTCCCTAGAGTTTTCTCGGAACTTGCTCTGATACCATCTGTGACGGACCGGAAAATTACGCCTTTGGCGCATTGCCCCGCAGGCCGTAACTCCCCCGATGCGCCATGATGATGAAGCTACGATCCGGGCCTCAAAGATGGGAAAATGCACGTCCATTTGCCCTTGCAAGCATGCTCGTGGATCATGATGCAGCTAACTTAGCTTCCACACCATTCCAACTTACCCTTGTTCCGCAAAAGGGTTTATTAAGAAAGCAAAACTTTCTTAATACGGCAAAAACGGCCTTTTGAGGCCCTAAACGATGGAATTTAGCTAAATTCTGGTGACCATGTGGATCTATAGATCGACATGTCTTGATCTTTGGGCCATGTCCCATCAAAATGGACTCCTCTTGAGCTAAATTACGACACTCGGGTTTTTAGCCTATGTCGAATGCCTTGATAGGAAGTACGAACATCCAAGGAATGGAATGCAACTAGCCTCATCAAGTATGGCTATAATCATCTCTTGCGTCGAGTGTCGAGCCAGATGATATGAGAGGCCAAAGTGCCGCAATCATCTCTAAATTAGATGATATGAGCGACAACGTCTTTGGACCGGCAATGTTTGCAACTCATTGCGGCTGCCTACGTACCCTTCCCTACTCTAAAGGGATCAAGCACGGACCGTAGTTCATCCACGAAGGGACAGAAACTTAAGCCAACTCGTTTGCATGGCCGTGGCCAAGCAATAATGGAAATGGCCTAGTCCGTATAGGCCGTTCCGTCGAAATGCATCCAAGTGATGCATGTTTGGTCCGCAATATGGCATAACGATGCCTAAGCATCAAATGCCCTCTTCGCGAGGCTACGCAACTATAAATGAGCCTTAGGCATCATTTATACTCTTCCTGCTAAGCTATGAAGCTTACTTGGTACATAGTCCGCATATGCACCTTCAACCAACTACCCCTCCCTATATATGTCTTAATGGAATTTCTACAAGTATGGAAAGGGGACCAAAAATATTTCATCAACTCCCCGTTTACTATTCATGGCCGTTGCCATGTATTTTCCCGATATCCGGCCATGTTGGCCGTACTCTGCCAACCCGATGTCCGGCCATGTTGGCCGTCCACTGCCGACCCGATGTCCGGCCATGTTGGCCGTCCACGCCAACCCGATGTCCGGCCATGTTGGCCGTCCACTGCCAACCCGATATCCTTCCATGTTGGCCGTCCACTGCCAACCCGATGTCCGGCCATGTTGGCCGTCCACTGCCATCCCGATGTCCGGCCATGTTGGTCGTCCACTGCCAAACCGATGTCCGGCCATGTTGGCCGTCCACTGCCAACCCGATGTCCGGCCATGTTGGCCGTCCACTGCCATCCCGATGTCCGGCCATGTTGGCCGTCCACTGCCATCCCGATGTCCGGCCATGTTGGCCGTACACTGTCAACACGTTTGGCCAAGGGCCAATGTTCCTTTTCCTACGCAACAGAAGCTTTGGATGAAGCTTCATCTCATGCCATGGCGCATCTTTTAGCATGCGCCATGCTAAAAACACGGGGTGTTACATTATCACACCCTTCAAAGAATTTCGTCCTCGAAATTCAAAACCAAAACTATTGTGGACAATCTCTTCAAGTTGGATTTCCTGAGCAAAAGTCCCATACCAGATGCTCAGAAATCACGGGTTTCTTCAAGTTGTCATGAACAACAATTTAGACCTTCTGAGCACATGTCCCATACCACCTGCCCAGGAATCCAAAAAGTTCCCACAACAATACCAAGAATCGCAATTGGCCGGTGCCAAGAGGATATCTCGACCAGGTATCCTGTATGCGCATCCCATACTACGCACTCAACAGTCCCTAAATTTCACAAGGTTGGAAGATGTCATCGAAATGACAAGGCAAAACCTAACGCCACACTGTGAGGACCAATCTCTAATGCCAGTGCAGTTGGATGCAAGCCACCGTCCCTGACGGATTTACCGGTTGCCACTCAAAGTGGGATGCTAGCCGGGCTCGACAACGCACACCCTTGGCCGGTGCCAACGTGTGGGGATGATCGGTCCCATTGTCTACCCACCGTCCCCGCACGATCTTCCTGGATGCTCGTAAGCGGGGTGCCACAAAGGCCTGGCAAACTCACAGTGCTTATACAAGCTCAACTCGATTTGCAAAGTAATCGGCCCAAGAAGATTACAAACTCTTTCCCGCGCAGGTTGGCCTACTCTCCAACTTTAAGTTTTCCGTTAAGGAAAATACTCGCCAATGAGTCCACTCCGCACAAGTCCCTAGAGTTTTCTCGGAACTTGCTCTGATACCAACTGTGACGGACCGGAAAATTACGCATTTGGCGCATTGCCCCGCAGGCCGTAACTCCCCCGATGCGCCATGATGATGAAGCTACGATCCGTGCCTCAAAGATGGGCAAATGCACGTCCATTTGCCCTTGCAAGCATGCTCGTGGATCATGATGCAGCTAACTTAGCTTCCACACCATTCCAACTTACCCTTGTTCCGCAAAGGGTTTATTAAGAAAGCAAAAACTTTCTTAATACGGCAAAAACGGCCTTTTGAGGCCCTAAACGATGGAATTTGGCTAAATTCTGGTGACCATGTGGATCTATAGATCGACATGTCTTGATCTTTGGGCCATTTCCCATCAAAATGGATTCCTCTTGAGCTAAATTACGACACTCGGGTTTTTAGCCTATGTCGAACGCCTTGATAGGAAGTACGAACATCCAAGGAATGGAATGCAACTAGCCTCATCAAGTATGGCCACAATCATCTCTTGCGTCGAGCTGCCGAGCCAGATGATATGAGAGGCCAAAGTGCCGCAATCATCTCTAAATTAGATGATATGAGCGACAACGTGCTGGACCGGCAATGCTGCAACTCATTGCGGTTGCCTACGTGCCCTTCCCTACTCTAAAGGGATCAAGCACAGACCGTAGTTCATCCACGAAGGGACAGAAACTTAAGCCAACTCGTTTGCATGGCCGTGGCCAAGCAATAATGGAAATGGCCTAGTCCGTATAGGCCGTTCCGCCGAAATGCATCCAAGTGATGCATGTTTGGTCCGCAATATGGCATAACGATGCCTAAGAATCAAATGCCCTCCTCGCGAGGCTACGCAACTATAAATGAGCCTTAGGCATCATTTATACTCTTCCTTCCGCTAAGCTATGAAGCTTACTTGGTACATAGTCCGCATATGCACCTTCAACCAACTACCTCTCCCTATATATGTCTTAATGGAATTTCTACAAGTATGAAAAGGTGACCAAAAATATTTCATCAACTCCCTGTTTACTATTCATGGCCGTTGCCATGTATTTTCCCGATATCCGGCCATGTTGGCCGTACTCTGCCAACCCGATGTCCGGCCATGTTGGCCGTCCACTACCAACCCGATGTCCGCCATGTTGGCCGTCCACTGCCAACCCGATGTCCGGCCATGTTGGCCGTCCTCTGCCAACCCGATGTCCGGCCATGTTGGCCGTCCACTGCCAACCCGATGTCCGGCCATGTTGGCCGTCCACTGCCATCCCGATGTCCGGCCATGTTGGTCGTCCAATTCCAAACCGATGTCCGGCCATGTTGGCCATGCCCATCGCTAACTCCGATGTCCGGCCATGTTGGCCATCACCTTCCATGTCCGGCATCTCCCGATGTCCGGCCATGTTGGCCGTACACTTTCAACACATTGGCCAAGGGCCAATGTTCCTTTTCCTACGCAATGTGCTTTGGATGAAGCTTCATCTCATGCCATGGCGCATCTTTTAGCATGCGCCATGCTAAAAACACGGGGTGTTACATATTTTCACCAATTTCGGTCTATGATACATAATTCATAAATCACAGTACAGGGTTCTCAACATAAGTCATCTGATGAAATTGATGTTCCTTATGTCTTATGATTTACCCGAAGTTCTATAATAAGTAAAACACCAAAATCGCACTCAATTTTTTCAAAACAAGTGAAGAAGAATATCATTGGGATGAAAACCTTAAATTACGCTCCAAAGAAGAATTCGAGGCACTGAATCTAGATGATTTCCAAACATAACTCCTTTACTTTCAAGACGGATTTCAGCAAGAAAAGGAGGGGAAAGATTGATGAAATTATGAGCTAGGAAAAGAAAAACTAGATCTAAAAAAAGAAGAGAGAGAAAGTAAATCTGAAAATGATTCCATCTCTCTTACCTTTTGACTATATATATGGTCCTTATCCAAAAGGGTATTTCTCGCCACTACAAGGTGACATTTACATCATCCATGACATCAAGATAGGACCAAACAATAATTTTTAGGACCAAACTATATTTTATATTACCAAATAGGACTAAATGGACATTTGACTAGGTCAAATGGACTAGACTCATCCTAATATATTATTCCTAGGACCTAATGGTATTTCCTACTTGTTGATGGTGGTTTTTAAACAAGGGGTAAAATCGTAAAACCTCAAATAACCTAATGTCACCAGTGACACATTTATTAGAACATTTAATGCTTGTAGTCGAATTAATAGGGGTATTTTTTCAAATTAGGGTTACAACGAACAAACCCTAATTCACCTCCGTGCCAATGGAAAATCATGCCACCACACACCTAGCACGAGCTAGCCGCATGTCTCTATGCCAATGGCAAATCATGCCATCCATACCAAACGCGCCAAGCATGCCAACCATGCTAGCCGCACCTCCGTGCCAATGGAAAATCATTCCAGCCATACCTAGCCCGAGCTAGCCGCGCCATGCCAAACACACTCGACTTGGCCCTAGCTACACTGTTCACGCCACGCCAAGCCAAACACCCTTACCTTGGCCCTAGCCGCGCCATGCCAAAGTAGCGCCCGCACCTAGGCTTGCAAACAATGCAACCTAGGCCAAATTGGCCACGCATGCCATTGGCACATTCCAACACGCTCGCTGGTAGCTTTTCCTACCAAGGCCACGGCCCTAACGGCCACGTGTGCCATTGGCACATGCCAACACGCTCGCTGGTAGCTTTTCCTACCAAGGCCACGGCCCTAACGGCCACGCATGCCATTGACACATGCCAACACGCCGCCGGTAGCTTTTACTACCAAGGCCACGGCCCTAACGGCCACGCGTGCCATTGGCACATGCCAACACGCTCGCTGGTAGCTTTTCCTACCAAGGCCACGGCCCTAACGTCCACGCATGCCATTGGCACATGCCAACACGCTCTCTGGTAGCTTTTCCTACCAAGACCACGGCCCTAACGGCCACGCATGCCATTGGCACATGCCAACACGCTCGCTGGCAGCTTTTCCTACCAAGGCCACGGCCCTAACGGCCACGCATGCCATTGGCACATCCCAACACGCTCGCCGGGTAGCTTTTCCTACCAAGGCCACGGCACTAACGGCCACGCATGCTATTGGCACATGCCAACACGCTCGCTGGTAGCCTTCATCACCTAGTCGTGCCCCTAATGCACGACGGTAGCCTAACTTGCAAGTCGTGCAACTTAGGCCAACTTGGACGTACGCGCCATTGGCACATGCCAAAACCCACGCTGGTAGCCTAACTCGCAAACCATGCAACCTACCACCAAGGCATTCCGCACATGCCATTGGCACATGCCACACACGCCACTAGCAGCTTTGCCACTTACACTCAACGTACAACCTACCACCCAGGCATTCCGCACATGCCATTGGCACATGCCACACACGCCACTAGCAGCTCCGGCATTGCCCCTTGCTCTCAAGGTGCAACCAACACTCGAGATATCAACACAAACCGGGGGATGCTTTCCCGTGGTTTTGCTTTGGCGGTCACAGCTTGCAGCATACACTACGCTCACATTAAGAAAGCGTGAAAAGGAATAAAGCGGTCAAATAAATGAGGAAATAATGGTGAAAACGTTTTCACCCATAAACACCTTGCGGTTACCACCTCCTCCCATTATTTCACCCTTTACTCTCTTCCTTCATGAGGCCAGGGTACGTTTCAATCTCGACTTGTATAAATAGGTCTTACCTATTTCCACCGCCGTACAACAAGTCTCTTTGGCCAAGAGAAAAATACTACACTCGTAAAAGGCAACTTTGCAAGCTCTCCAAAATCTTTCATCTCTTGCAAGCTTACGAAGCTTCCACTTTCGATATAAGTCGAGACACTACTCTCCTGCACTATTCCGGTCTCAACACCTTTCTTTGCTTCCCTCCCCAAATCAACCCTTCTCCTCCACTTTGTGACTCGAAGCAAGTCCTGAATGGCCATTTCTTGGTTTAGGCCGGACTTGTACAGATTGATCTCTCGAATCTATAAAGTGCTCACGTGCAGCACATTTTTTAGGGTTTGAACCAGCTTTCTCACTCACCTACCGAATTTACCGAAATAGGGCAGGAAAACGATTTTTACCTATAAACAATCGGCGACCACAATGGGAGGATTGATCTATCGGTTACAATACCAACTCCGACTCCGATTTCGTTTCGAACGTCAAATCCCAACATGGTGGAACTCAGTCCGGAGCGCGCTGAGAACACCAAAGAGAACGCATCCCTGATGTTAGCGTCTCTCCCAATAACGTTGTTGCATCACCGGCTGACAACAGCAACATCGAATGCACTCCCTCAAGTGTAACACCGCCAATCACCAGGGATAGAGCCGCTGCCTCCTCTAATGTCTCTACACAACCCTCTAATCACGGCAACGAAAATATCTCTTCGGGTTTCGCGCCACCAGTCACCAGGGCTAGAGCCGCCGCTACGACCCAAAATGCTTCATCTAGCATGGCGCCTCCGACCACGACCAAGGTCCCAACTACCCCGCCGACGGACGAGAAACCGGAGGGACCAGAGGAAGTCGTCCTTATGTCACCATCGCTGATTTGATGGAACGACAAGAGATGCTCGCCAGAGCCCAGACGGATATGGTTTCAACGCAGAAGGAGGTACTCATCTTTCTCAAGACCCTGAAAGAACGACTACCACGTGAGTCGCGCCCTCCAGAGCCATTTAAGAACGTCTCCAACAACCCCGACGCCAAGACCTTCTCGGTGAGCACGCTCCACGGATGAGGAAACTCGCACTAGAATCCCGTTGGAAAGAAATCACCGCCCAACTTGACCGTCACGAGAGAAGATTCGAACAACTCCTCCGCAACCGAATCAAGAATGATGAGTTGGACGTGCATCATCACCAACCCCCTTACCCATCCGAAATTCGAGAATCCCTCTCCGAAGGGGGCACTGCTTCTCCCAAATTTACTCCCGTACGATGGTACCGGGAATGCACGTGAGCATGTCTCTCGCTTTCCTAGAATCCCTAGGTGAACATGAATATAATCACGTTCTCCGTTTAAGGAATTCTCAAAATCACTTACCTGGAAGGGCGTATACATGGTACAACAAAGATCCCACCGAACAAAGATTCCCAACCGGGCACTACAAGAAAATTTACCATCACCGACGAATCCCCGTCGCAGAATACCCTAATTTCGGTCACTAGGGCATTTTTCCCGACCAATTATTTTCACCGGGTTTGAGCGTCGCTAATAGTAGGTCGCAGAATTTAAACAAATGACCAAAACTCCACTTTCGTCGCTAAATTTTTCTCAGCGACAAAAAATCGATTTGGTAGCTGAAAAACAGTTTTACCGACTTGGAAAAAAATTATCGCAGATAGGAAACTTTCGGCGATAAATTTTTTTATCGTTAATAAAAATAATTTGCTACCAAATTTATGTTGTTTCCAAATAATATCTTTTTTATGACGGCAGATATGTTGCAGCTAAAAGCAAACTACCATCGACGGTATATCTCGTTTGAAATATTTCATTTTTAGCGACATCCGAGTTTCGCAGCCAAAAAGATCGGCCGACCTATTTAAAATGGTCGGAGGATGTAACAATTTGGCGATATAACAAAAATGGCCGGAGAATGTAACAATTTGGCGACATAACAAAAAGTTGTCGTAGGATGTTTTTATTTCAATGACCATTATTGTTATCACCAACTACCATTTTTGGCGACAAAGAAGTACCCAAGGATCGCCTTTGCATTGATATAATTCAAATAAATTAAGACATTTGAAAGAAACTTAATTGTAACAGGGATTCATTTAACATATTAACTAGAACAACTGTTTACATAAACATAGAAAGAAAATCTCCAATTTAACAGAGTTCTCTAATACCTACAAGAAAGGTTTGAAAAAAGGGAGACGAGATTCACACAAAAGCAACGGAAAAACAACCTATAACCCGACATTACTCATTAATGGGTATTTCGATGCCTTTGCACGCAACAATACCTCCAATCTTGACCAGTGCACTCTGTTCTGCTCTAATTTCTCCAAGCGTTCCTTCCGATCTTGGAAGTGTTTCAATCATTATGTCCTTTTCCTCGAGCCTTGCGAGCAATTCTTCATTTTCGCGCCTCAATAAATCCGCAGAGGAGGAAGAGTTGTTAGGCTTTTGGTCCGTAACCTAGTCCTTTGACATATCCCGATCTGGATCCAAGTACTTGTTCACATATCCCATGCCTTGGTTAGTCGCCGATTCTTCTTTGTTAGCCTGTTCTCTCTAGAGAGCCATCATTTCATCCTACATGAGTGAAAATAATAAGTCGGGCTCCCGGGTGTACAAGATAATTATGCATCAGTTTCAAATTACATTCAATTGCAAATTCATCAATTTCAGTGTAGATACTTACATATTTCGATTCTCGCCACTTCATTAATCCACCCTTTCTTCTCACTCTAGTGTTTGTCATGGAATAACTTGATTGGATTATTTTTTGGTGGTTCTTCCTCGGTTGTTCTTGTGATGGTTGTTCTTGTGACGTCTCTGCAGTTGTGGTGGTGGTATAACTGGGGTCTTTTTCTAATCCATTTCAAATAGAAGCACATCGAGCATTCAATGGCAACAACTAGCAAGGCTTCAAGTTCTCAATAAATACGTAACTACATGCTCAAATGAAATATAGAATAATGCTGCACCTTTACACCAAGCTATTACACTACCACATGCATAAAAACCTCAAGGTTCAACTGATACAAAATGCGAAGTATACAAAATCACGACTGGATTAGGACCACGACTAATAAACGATCGAGATCCTCCCCGATGGAGGAATTGAAGACAAGCCCTACTTTGAGCATTCTGAGCAGATAATTTCGCAAATTAGAAGATTCAAAACAAAAAGTCAAACCAAAGAACACAACTATGCCTTACCAAAGAGAGTATGCTCGGACTTTAGTTAGACAGAACTACTGATTACAAAACCAACTCATCTGGACTCTGAATATCAATTAACAGTACAAATAAATTCAAACAAAAAAATAGCAATTATATCTTGATACACCAAGGAATTAATCAAAGCTATCATACCCGAAATTCTCGTGTGTTGAAAAGCCGAGTACATGATAATTCCAATCTTCTTCCGAGAGGTTAGGGAACTCGCTTGTGCTTTGGCTAGTGATTTTGATTTTTGGTACTGTAGGTGAAGATCATGTCTCGTAGTCTGCATACCTTCTGCCCATATTGTGATTCAGAACTTACGATATGTGGTGCAACGATGTCAATGTCAAATTTGTTCTACATGGCATAAAAACAAGAAATAAATAAATCACTAGATTTCTTTCTATGCAGCCAAGAAGAAAATGAAAAATAAGTTAGAATCTTCATAGAATGTGAATATAACTCACCAACAGTAGGGAAACAAAGCTTTTCTGTCGCTCACTGAATCTTGCTCCATTTCTGAACTTGTAAAGGAGCGAATTGGCGCACTATACATCCAGATTCACTAGAAAGTGGATGCGCGTTTTCATCAGTGGGTTTTCCATCTTCTTCTTTGATGATTATGGGTATTCTTCCATAACGACCCACATGTTCGTCAATCCCCAAACCTCTTGTAGGTCCGCGATGCCTCCTCGATCCTATAAAAAAATAGATGCCTGTATAATATTCATTGAGTAACCTATTCAACAAATACAAGTACTTAGTAAAAATTATGTACCATCGCATTCTGTGGTTGAAGGATCGACATTAGCATCACTTCCCCGTAAAATTACGGATAACACTAATCAGTAAGTTCTTGTGTAGATAACATTCAACTCGTAACATGTAAAATTAACTCTTCTATAAACAAATCTCACCTTCACCTTCAAGGTGAGTTGAATAATCAAATTGAACAATCCATGGGTGAAGATGGAAGTCCACCACTTTGTTGCTCTACAAAAAATATATAAGTAGTTATTAACGAACAATATTAACAAAAAGCACAACTAATATGCTATAATCATATATGTCAAATATTTGATAATGTTCATATCGATGCTAGTGTTAGTCAGCCAAGTTTCTTGTTGTAGCCGAGTTTCCGATTGTAGTCAAGGTTGTAGTCAAGGTCCCTCAAGAGCTTCTTGTAGAAACATTCCGAGGTTGGTTCCTAAGCGCCATATGTAACCCGATATTATTTAACAAAACCATTATTAACAAGAACTCCATAGGTCCGAAGGAATAAACCCATTTTGTAATCAAACTATAGTTGATCTCTCTTCAATGAGGGTGACACTTTTGAAAACACAACCCTACACAATTCTATCATAGACAGAGAGTTAGAAAACGAAACAAACCCTAAACATGTTCTAATTTCGATAGTAAAAAAACTTTAAACCTTACAAAAGGATCATAAAAACATGAACTTGTTTGTATAAACAACAAAACAAAACCGGTATTATTGCTCAACAAAAAAAAATCATAACCATTGATTCAGCCGAAATGATTAGGATACAAAATGAGATCACAATGGAACAAATCAAACCTTGAGTGAAGATTTAATCACAAAAAGAAAAATACAAAGAAAAAAATGGTTAAAGTATTAGTACTTACTTCTAGATCTTATTCCCTCTCCAATGGAAGCAGAAATTCTAGGTGGTTATAGATAAATGAGGGAAGATACAATAGTGGGGAGTTATGAGAACAGGAGGAGTGGAGAGATGTATTAGGAATACAAAAAAAAAAAAAAATAGAAATACAAAGTGGAATTGAAAAAAAAATGAAGAATTGGAGGGATTCCGTTTCCACTTTTTATTGAAAATTTTCAACCATGGTAGACTCCAACTACCTTAAAACAAGGAAAAAGACTTAATCGTTATCCACAACATTACCAATCCCATTTGTAATCTTCAATTTCTCATAAATCTATTCAATTGATTAGTTTGGAAAACGGTAATCAGCTCCCTTCAATCAAACTAGCATATAGGAAACTCCCCCACAAACATCTTTTTTACCAAAATTCAAAATTTTCTACCAGTAATCCCTCCTTAATTTACCTATACAAATCTCAATTTCTAGCATTGGGAAAAGCTTCATTTAATAATTTAAGCACCATATTAAAAGCTTTAATGCTCATATGATTGAGCACCTTAATATGCATCAACTTAACCAAAAATTTAAGGATGACATGTTGTCTGCAACTGGGTGTAATTCTCTCCTTGCTTCTTCTAATAATCCCAAAATTGACTCTGTTACTTTTGGATGATCATTAGCATCGATTCTTTCCACAAAGCGCTCCCGAAGATGCATTATCAATAGGTATTGGTCTACCCAAGCTATCTATCATCTCAAACATTTCATCTGGTTCGACCTCTTCATTGTGGTGCATACTAGAGGTAGCTTCATCTTCCCTATTTGAATGTGGTAAGAAATCATTTAGGTTTAGTTTTTCACCATGATGCACCCACACTTGATAACTAGGGGAAAACCCGTTAGCTCTCAAGTGTCGTTCAATTGTATCTAGCTTACGCTTGGGGTTTTTATTCAGACAACTGCGACACGGACAAAGTGTTTTCTGCTCCGCATCAGTGTGATTCTTTGCTACTGCCATAAAAGACTCGATACCTTTTACATATTCTTCGGAAGTTCTGTCTTTTAGCCGAATCCAACTCTTATCCATCTTTGGTTTCCAGTAGTCACTAGCAAGGCCTGTTAAAGTATCAACAAAAAGTAAGTAAGGGCATATAACCAATATACTTATACTGATCAAGAAGTATATATAGCTAATGTTCAAATCTCAAACTTGAACAAAAAAAAAAATCCCTCTTATCATAAAGTTTCTTTCTAAATATTACTAAAACATAAAACCATCACACAAATATGATTTTCATTTTTGAAAGAAAAAACAAGCATAAAGCGAGTTATCCGGCATAAAAGTTTTCTTATTCCTCTTTGTCCATCTAGCGCCTTTAAAGCAACGGGTGAAGAGCAAAAGTAATAAAGAAATCCAAATATTATAATACAACCAGGAACAAATTTAAGCAATATAGTGAAACTAAGAGACGATCGATAACAGTATGCAGATTACTTCAATCTATTTGCTCACCTGTTACCGGGAATCCATGATAACTGACAACAACAAATAGAGTTCTCTCCGACGACATGCTCTACAAATATAACTTTGAAATGGTGACATGGAAGTTTGATATGTCTCTTTTACATGTTGTCTCTAAGATATTATAAACCTCCACAAGTCGACTAAGTTCGAACTTTATTTTCAAATTCTATACTAGACCAAGAAGTTCATTCGCCCGTTAGGTTAGGTTGAACATCGTGTTCACTATTCTACCTGAGAAAGCAGTCCGGCCAACCTTAAGCAAACATCTTACCTATAGATTCGGATGCTAAAGCCGCAAGGTGTCCGGCCAACCCTAAGCAAAACATCTTACCTATAGATTCGATGCTAAAGCCACTAAAACCCCACATGCCACTGGTCTCACTACTTAGCAAGACAAGGTCGTGGATTTTATTAATATTACTCAACAATACAAGGTTCGAAATTACTACTTAGTAGTACATGGTCCCGATTTGTAGTCACTTACCAAACTGCAGAGCTATATATAATGGATGAAAGTTAGATAGTCCCATTTATGTGAGCTTGTACTACACCTCTATTCATGTGTGCACACTATGGAGTTGTGATGGAAAATTGTAGTCTAAAGTGGAGGCAATCCCCAACCATAGCATTTTATCTCTTTTTTACTTGTACAGGACATTGGTAAACAAAGATGTAACCAACTAATGGGTTCAAAAATATAGCTGATCATGGAGGTGCATAACGTGCGACTATATAAGTACAAATCTATATATGTTACTTTTTTAGCCTCAGCAATCTTTGACAAACTTGGACCACCTAAAGGGAAACAAATTATAAAACAATAAACTAGCTAAACCCTTATAAAACCCCTTTTCTCATTCATCCAAAACCAAATTTGTCATTCAAGGTTTCTCTTTCTGAGCTAATTAATTAGGTTACACATTACAAAGGTTTAGAAGAAACATTAAGATTTACTAAACAATCTAAGCAATCAATTATAATTGTAAATTACTAAGGTAGAATATTTGCCGACAACTTTAAAATTGGGGAATTGATTTCTGATGCAGAACATCCCTAAATTAATTTCAATTTAGGGTCCAAAATTGAAGAACAACAAAATTTCGAATAATGGAAAATAAAAGAAGAAGAGTTCGGAATCACTATTGAAGTCCACTAAGAATATAAAAGATTCAAACAATACATAATCGAGCAAAAAAACCAAATCAAATTACAATTAAATAGGATGAAGATAATACCTTCAACTTCCAATTGTAGCAGCTCAATATGAAAGTACCCTTCAATGAAAAAAAACTAATAAAATTCGTAATAATTTATTTTTGATTGTTCAAATTATTAGGCAGAATTTGTTGAACAATAATACTTATGATGATATCTATGGAGAAAGGAGAATACCAGTTAGTGGAAGATAAGGTGTTTAAACCCTTAGTGGGTTTTAGTAGTGGCCATGGTTGGTTTTGGGGAGAACGAGTATTCAGGGGGAGAATATCATTTTCTGGGAAATGTTAGATAATTATCACTCGAGGGTCGCCACGTGTGACACGTTTTACTCCAGATCGTCGGTATTTTCCTCGAGATCCAAATTGAAGGTAAATATCAAGATTCACACGATTTAATGATATAATATATATATATTTTTTATTATATTGGATAAAGATTGTTACATTAATTAGTTGGAAGCCTAACAAGCTAAGCTCCAACGACATACTACTACATAAATAAACAGGTTGGCGTGCTAACCTACCAGCGAGCTTCATGCGTAACCTAGTCAAGGGAGTCGAAGTGGATGGGGGTGAAATTGTGTCACAAGGGGGCAAGCTAACATACCTTTCATGTTAATTCCTGCAATATTGCATCATTGGGGGCTCGAATCTGGGACCTCCTGGAACGTATGAGCCTTTGGGAAACGGGGATGACCAGCTAAGCTAGGTGCCCGTTATTTTTATAAATAGGCAGCAGCCAACGAAAACGCGTCTATTACACCTGGTAGGATTAGGAAAAATCTTATGAATGGAAAATTCTAAAAAATAAATGATTTATAATGGAAGTGTTTACTGTTGACTCATTCTTTTAGGCACCACACTACCACTTGTAAACGTGGTTAGTTTTTTTGCCTTTTTGTTTTCATCTGAATAAGAAAACTATCCTTCCAATTACATTTCGTTCTCTACGAAATAAACCCTCCTAATACTAATGAGTATAGGGACACAAAAGGGTTTATCCGGCTAAAAAAGAACACGAACCCAACTCATTCAGTTTCACTCTATCCGGATAATCTTAGTTTCCGCTTTTATAATTTTCCACAAATATATTTATTACTTAAAACTAATTTATCCTAGAATCAAGCCATTTAGCGACCAAATTGGATTATGTCACTAATTTTTAGTTTTTAACGACCATCAATATTGTCGCTAAAACGCAATTTTGGCGATATAATTGATTTATGTCGTTGTTTATATGATTTAGCTACGACGTCAAGCTAGGTAGCTGATTGTATGATTTACCGACGATTTTAGCTACAATTTTCACAACATGTCGCTAAAACTATCATTTGGCGACCACATTTTTATAGGTCGCTATTTATTATATACAGCGACCAAAATTGACATGTCGCCAGGAATTTCGTCGCTAATGCCATGTTTTCTTGTAGTGTGGAGTAGCATGGTCACTGCGTTTTACAAGAAATACTTCTTCGTGTTTGAACAAGTTACTTTCTCATACCTCGGAAGAATGTACCAGTGGGATAACGAACATCCGAATGATTTCGTCAAAGGTTCGTGGTTCAAGCACTCGACGCTGTCACGACCCAAACGTGACAGAGCAACAACTGGTGAACGCATGCATCAATGGTATGGTTCCAATTTACCGCGCCCTGCTAGAAAACTTGCGCTTCCAAACGTTCTCCGAACTCCACGAAGCCGCCAGACGATATGCAACAACAAAGACCAAAGATTCGCGAAAGAGCTAGGCCAAATCGAGCCGAAGACACGCGTGAAACTCGCGGAGTAGACGCCTCATCGGCAAACAATTTAGTGCCGGCTCATCCTCCGTGAACATAGTAAACGAAAGGGGAAAAGGAAAGCCCCAACTACGAGCCACCACCAAAACGTGAAGCACCGGCGCAACGGAACCCCGCCACGAAAGACCGTCACTAAAACTCCCATGCAACATCATGAGACCGAAGGAAATACCTTTGATTTCCGTTTCCCATCGAGGAGGTGATTGACCTCCTAGAAGCCCGGGTTCAAGATGATATTATCGGGACTGCCACCTCCCGCACGTCTACCAACCGAGGCCGAGATGGCGAACCCCAAATCACGGCCACTACCACTGTGTTCGTTCACCACCCGACCAGCGTTTGCAACGGACTAAAGCATATTTTCAAAGAAAGGATAGAAGCGAGGACTCCAACCAGAGATGAAAGAGTGCATCGAGACCCACTCCCAATAAGAAACTGCGGGTCCTCTCGGGGACTCCGTGCACGAGACCGGCACAATCCATGATGCAACATGTATGCGAAATTCTCTATCTTTCCAAGGTGCAGAGCCAGAGATATTTTCGCAGCTCTCAATCGTGTTGTATCCGGCAAACGACTTTTTCTCTCCTCGTAATCCACGCCGGGGCCCAAGCTTTCCAAACAAAGTGAGCAAAAAAGGAGAACTGGGACCGCTGACCACGTCCCATTTAATAGGTAACGAATTTGACGACACGCTCATCGACACGGCCTCTGACCACAACAGCATTACTTTCAAGACACTAAAGGCAGCAGGATTTACAAAACAAGACGCTACATATTCCCCGTCTGTGATTAAAATCTTGAGAGGAGAAACTTTGAACGCGCATGGCTACATCAACCTAGAGATCAAGATGGGAGACGCTATAACGCATAGGAAGTTCCACATTGTCAAAGAACTAGATCATGACATGATATTGGGACGCTTATGGGTGCTCGACAACAAAGCGAAATTGGGTGTACACCCTCGCCGACGTCCACGCCCGAAGGAATTCCCAACAAATCATCCTACGGGTTATCGCATCAACGAGCTATTGAAGGAACCCGCATCCTGGAGAGGACCCGTTGGCGCTAGCTCATGATTTTCAAATGCAAGTAAGTCTCACCAATCAACCTTTTCGACTCTTTCCTTCCCCCATTCCATCATGGGGACTCCTACATTCATCGGCACAAACGCCATCAAGAAATGTGAATGGGAGTTGGACCATTTGAACACTTTGCAAGAAGCTTGGAAACTTCTATTTAAGCCAACGAAGTCAAGACTCAAACGGTTGCACGACGTCTGAACCCGTTTTCAATTGGAGATGTAGTGGTTAAGGAAAGCTCGTTTCAAGTTGGGAAGGTGACAGTAAAAATGGATTTGCCCAATGAAGGAGAAGAAGAGCCGTATCTGGTTGCGGATACCCTTTTGGGAGGATATTGCAATCTCATCAATGCAGACACACCTGAAGGCGTGATAATTCACTCGCGATGGCTCAAGGAATCCAATCCCTAAAATGCTGTACTTTCCAATCACTCCCCCTTTTAGTATTTCCTTTAACAATTCCTCTTAATAGTTGTAATTACCCAAGATGAATACACCGTTTGTATTTTTCTCTAGGGATTCCCTTTTTGTCAAAAAAAAAGAAAAGAAACCATAAATACATCTCTTTCCAAGCGAATCCTCCAGATATCATAGAAATACATCAGGTAAACCCATAAAACAATTGCAGAGCCATCATACCACAACCTCTTTCAAAAAAAAATATATATATATATATGAAGCAAAATGTTGACTGATGAAGAAGAAGGAAAAGACGAGTTTACAAAAAATAAGGGGGACACCAGGGGAACTAAGCAGCTAACAAAAATAACAAAAGGGAGGAACTAGCCCTCAAAGGATGGAGCACAAGTCCCCTCGGGCAAAGCTATCTTCAAGCACTTCCCCCAGCAATCCTTCGGGCAATAAAGGTTCCATTCAACGGTTTTAGCAGCAGCAACCTCAACATCCCATCCCGAAGCAGCCACAACAGCAGCGGTGTCCTCCCCGACGACCATTCCAAAGATACGCCACCATAACCCCTCTCGGTATCACCAACAACACCTTTGGCATCAACTTCAAAGGATATTTCGCTTCCATCATATGATCCTTCGAAGGTTTTCTCATTGACACTTCGAAGAAAGTTTTTTGATTCATCCGCATCAAAATCAAGAATCATGGCGCTCTCCTCCATGCCCAATGAACCCAAGAGAGTCCGAACATGCACCTGTTCTTCGTGGGGATAGATAGAAGGGAGGTCCTTGATAATTTCACCAGCTTCATGGAACAAAGATTCGATCCCAACCAATGCCTCCTCAAGAGAAAAGATCGATCTCCGCCACTCAAGTCCTTTTCGAAAAGTCAAAGGCATGGCCATCCCTGGAAGGTCCCATCATACACTGCAAAAAATGCGGAAAATGGTCAAGTTCCATCCTATCTATACACATGTAAAAAGAGGATAACATGAACAGAGAAGAAGAAGAAAACATACCGGTATGATTTTCTTAGCCCGAATAACCCTAGTTGAGATGCTTTTGCAAGAGTCAGATCTCGCGCCTTCACTTGGAGAATCTCGCTGTTTAGAGGATGATTCGTCTCTAGGCAAAGAAAAATAAAAAAAAAAAAACCCAACAAGAAGAACCCTTTCACAAACGAGGGAGATGATGCAGTTGCGTTGGGAATGAATACAGAACCTTAAAAAAGGAAAGGAAGCAATGAGGGACAGAACGCTTCCAGATTTTTTGGCCTGGATGATCCCCTGATTGAAGCCGCGCGTGAAGGAAGGCAAAATAAGGAAACTTTGTTATTTTTAGAAACACCTACTCCCTCCTTGTTTACACCGGTCCCATCAAGTCACGCCCAGCTAACACGCTCGACTTTCTCCAACTTGCGCTGGTCCCGCCAAACTAGCACGATCGCCTTCCCACTTTGCGCCACGTCCCGCCAAGCTAGCACACTTCGCTTTCCTAGCTCACGCCCTACTTCCCAACGTCGCCCAAGTTGCACCGGCCCCACCAATTGTGCCAACTCCCCAGTACCGCCCAAGTTGCACCGGTCTCAACTCACGCCAACTTCCCAATGACCGCCCAAGTCACGCCAGCAAGCACGCACAGCTTCCCTACATTGCGCCGGTCCCACCAGCTAGCACGCCCAGTTTCCTAACTCGCGTCAACTTTTCAATGCCGCTGACTTCCTCGACTCTCAATGATGCTTCGACTTCCAGTTGCGCAAACCTCTCAGATTTCATGCAAAATCGCGGAGGCAAGGATTCCAAATCCTATTTATAAAAAGGTCAGGCAAATTTTCTCAATTCTCTTTACGATTTGCTGCTGATAGTGTGTCACCATCTTATGCTTACCTCGCAACAAAGCTCCTGTTCCGAGCTAAGCAGGGGACTTAATGTTGATGGTGGTTTTTAAACAACGGGTAAAATCGTAAAACCCCAAAAAACCTAATGTCACCAAAGGACACATTTATTAGAACATTTAATGCTTGTAGTCGTAATTAATAGGGGTTATTTTTTCAAATTAGGGTTACAACGAACAAAACCCTAATTCACCTCCGTTCCAATGGCAAATCATGCCAGCCACACCTAGCCCGAGCTAGCCGTGCATCTCTATGCCAATGGCAAATCATGCCCGGCCATACCAAACGCTGGGCGAGCATGCCAACCATGCTAGCCGCACCTCTGTGCCAATGGCAAATCATGTCAGCCAAACCTAGCCCGAGCTAGCCGCATCTTTATGCCAATAGCAAATCATGCCAGCCATACCAAACGCGCCGAAGCATGCCAAACATGCTAGCCGCACCTCCATGCCAATGGCAAATCATGCCACCACACCTAGCCCGAGCTAGCCAAGATCTCTATGCCAATGGCAAATCATGCCATCCATACCAAACGCGCCGAAGCATGCCAACCATGCTAGCCGCACCTCCGTGCCAATGGCAAATCATGCCAGCCACACCTAGCCCGAGCTAGCCGCACCATGCCAAACACACTCTGCCTTGGCCCTAGCTACACCGTTCACGCCACGTCAAGCCAAACACCCTTACCTTGGCCCTAGCCGCGCCATGCCAAAGTAGCGCCCGCACCTAGGCTTGCAAACCATGCAACCTAGGCCAAATTGGCCACGCATGCCATTGGCACATGCCAACACGCCGCCGGTAGCTTTTCCTACTAAGGCCACGGCCCTAACGGCCACGCATGCCATTGGCACATGCCAACACGCTCGCCTGGTAGCTTTTCCTACCAAGGCCACGGCCCTAATGGCCACGCATGTCGTTGGCACATGCCAACACGCTCGGGTAACTTTTCCTACCAAGGCCACGACCCTAACGGCCACGCATGCTATTGGCACATGCCAACACACTCGCTGGTAGCCTTCATCACCTAGACGTTCTCCTAATGCACGACGGTAGCCTAACTTGCAAGCCGTGCAACTTAGGCCAACTTGGCCGTACCCGCCATTGGCACATGCCAAAACCCACGCCGTTAGCCTAACTCGCAAACCATGCAACCTACCACCAAGGCATTCCGCACATGCCATTGGCACATGCCACACACGCCACTAACAGCTCTGGCATTTCCACTTACACTCAACGTACAACCTACCACCAAGGCATTCCGTACATGCCATTGGCACATGCCACACACGCCACTAGCAGCTCTGGCATTGCCACTTACACTCAACGTACAACCTACCACCAAGGCATTCCGCACATGCCATTGGCACATGCCACGCACACCACTAGCAGCTCTGGCATTTCCCCTTGCACTCAAGGTGCAACCAACACTCGAGATATCAACACAAACTAGGGGATGCTTTCCAGGGTTTTGGTTTGGCGGTCCTGACTTAAAGCGTACACTATGCTCATATTAAGAAAGCGTGAAAAGGAATAAAGCGGTCAAATAAATGAGGAAATAATGGTGAAAATGTTTTCACCCATAAACACCTTGCGGTTACCACCTCCTCCCATTATTTCACCCTTTACTCTCTTCCTTCATTCATAGGCCAGGGCACTTTCAATCTCGACTTGTATAAATAGGTCTTACCTATTTCCACCGGACAACAAGTCTCGGTCAAAGAGAAAAATACTACACTTTCGGAAAAGGCAACTTTGCAAGCTCTCCAAAAAGCTTTCATCTCTTGCAAGCTTACGAAGCTTCCACTTTCTCGATACAAGTCGAGACACTCTCTCCCAGAATTATTCTCGGTCTCAACACCTTTCTTTGCTTCCCTCCCCAAATCAACCCTTCTCCTCCACTTTGTGACCGAAGCAAGTCCGGAACGCCCATTTCTTGGTTTAGGCCGGACTTGTACAGATTGATCTCTCGAATCTATAAAGTGCTCACGTGCATCACATTTTTTTAGGGTTTGAACCAGTTTCTCACTCACCTACCGAATTTACCGAAATCGGCAGAAACGATTTTTACCTATAAACACTACTATATAATACTACGAATGACTACCTTGATCAAAACTACAGTCAAGGTAATGTGTAATGTGCGTCACACACTTTTTTTTTTTTTTTAAAAAAAAGATTACTTCAACCTTTTTCTTTTGCCTAGCTAATGTGTGTCGCACTTATGGGCTTATCAATTATAAACTTTTTTTTTTATAAAAATAAAATAAAAATTATAACCTTTTTCTTTTGCCTTTTCCAAAGAAACCTTATAGGGCTCTAAACATTGGGTTTTGAGGGCTCATAAAATGACAAAATTTGGTTATGAAATAGTATCTAACAAAACCCCATATCCAATTATTTTTTGTAATGGCTAAAATATCTTCCATAAATTATAAATTAAATTTATTATCTTTTCATTCATAAATCATGATGAAGATGATGATCATATACAAAAAACTAAACCGATTATCTCCTCCTTCTATTTTTATTCATAAATCATGATGAAGATGATGATCATAAAAAAAAAATTATTAATCTTCTTTCTCTCTTCTTCTTCTTCTCCGTCGTGATAAAGATGGCAATCATAAAATTAAAAAACTAAGAAAACCCATCACTTATTTTTTCAGTACTGTCTACGGTTGGGAAAATTCATACTTCCCAACCGTAGGCAGAAATATCTACGGTTGGGAAAAATTCATACTTCCCAACCGTAGGCAGAAATGTATACGGTGGGGGAAATTCATATTTCCCAACCGTAGAAATTTCTGAAACTGTTTTTTCAAAAACCTAATTCGATCGATTCCGCTTATCCATACATTAAAACCAATAAAATAAGATGGGTTTTTGATTTTTACCTTATTGAAGTCATTGCGGGTGGATTAAATGGTGTTAATCTATAATGAATTATTTTGGGAATTGACGATTAATCGAAGAAATAGACGATGGAGGAGGTGATGGGGAAGAAGAAAATTGAAGAATTAAAGGAGAGGATTGAAAACAAATTAGTTCTAGGTTTCAATATTTAATCAGTTAAGGGTATTTTAGTATTTTTCTTATGAATTAGGTCCCCTTATCTTCATTGTAGGATATTTGAATCCTTATGAGCCCTCAAAACACTTTTCTTGGAGCCCTATAATAGATTTCTTTCCAAAAGCAAAAATAAAGATGAAGGCAACCGAAGGGAATTGAAATATATTAAAAGCTCAGCTAGTGCACCATTTACTTAATTTTTCTAATTCTACCTAAAGTGGGAGAGAATTAGTTCTGTGAAGCTCTTTGTGGTTCTAAAGAGTGTACGCAACAAAGAACAAACCAGAACCCCACTTTTATGCTTGGATCCCTGTGAATACTTATACACACAGGTGTACACACTCAGTGCTCTAACCTGTATCCCATTGGTCTATATAAACCCGAATAATCATTTTCACAACCTTCAGTTAGCAACATAACCTTGAGGTTGAAATTTCAAGCATAATGGCTCAAAATCCTAAGCTTGAGGTTGAATTTGAAGCTAAGTGCTCTGCAGAGAAGTTATATGCTATGCTGACTCGTGACGTACCCAGGCTTCCAAAATATGCTCCTCAAACTCTCCACAAATTCCAAATTCTCCCGGAGATGGTTTGGCAGAAGATGGTACTGGAAAAAAGGTGAAATTTATAGTCTTTGTGGCGTCAAGTTCGCTTCGGAAGTACATTTGTTTGGGACTATGTGCAGGGTACGTAAAGTCTGTTACTGTCTCACATCCAATTATTTACACTTGTTCAGTGGATCGTAATATTAATTCATTTATCCAAATTTTGTTCATGATTATAGGAGATGAACCTTCTATTGTCATCGCAAAAGTAAAGATAACTGCGGTGGACCATAAAAACATGTCATTAACTTGTACAGTTTTTGAAGGACTTCTCACGGAGGATTACCCGAGTTTTGCTAACATGCTTGTTATCACTCCAACACAGAGGAATGGGAACAATAATTGCCTTGTGAAATGGTCTGTACAATATGAGAAAGCGAGTGAATATGTCTCTGATCCAATATACTTCATGAAAATGCTGGAAGATTTTACCAAGGAATTGGATGCCAATTTGCTCAAGGAAAACTAGACAAGATTGATCCACATAGCGGACTACACTGTTATATATATTTGTGAAGTCATTGCTGTTGCACGAAGCTGTGTGTGTGTGTGTGTGTTAAGTCATACCTGTTGCAGTAAGCTTATATGACTGCGCTCGATGTTCAAATATATTAGGCATATAAATAAAGTGGTAATATGGGCTTAACCAGATACTGAATTATTTAATCTATTTAAGTAAAATATAGTTTTGCTTAAGCATGGTGAGGAGACTTTCTCCTGAACTGTAAAAGTAAAAGTAGTTTCGGGGAGAGATATCGGCGAAAACCGAAACCGTCCCCTTAAATTTATAAAGAAACTAGCTAGGTGAAGAACATTGCCAAAACAAGCCAGACATGGTACTTGGGCAAACTATCCTCACAAATTTCATAATCGCAAAGACTCGGTAAAATTTCGGGTATTTATCTGCAAGAAACAACCGTCTTACAGGTAAGATTCCTCCAAGTTTAAGCAATTTTACTGATCTTCGAGAACTAGATCTCTCTAGAAATGGGTTTTCAGGGCCTATTCCTTGGGAGCTAGTTAAGTTAGGTGAAACATTATATCTCCTAGATTTGTCATTCAACCCTTTGAGTCTAGTGAACATACCGAGTTGGATTTCAAAAATGAGACTACTTGAGTTCCTACGTTTAGCTCAAACAGGGTTAATCGGTGTACTTCCAGAGTGGTTATCTTCATCAAGTTTGGTAGAACTTGATTTATCAAAGTAACATGTTATCTGAGTACTGCCAGCATGGATAGGAAGCATGCCAAGGCTATTTACCTGAATATATCTAACAATGGTTTCCATTCAGATATACCATTTGAGTTTAAGAACCGTTCATTTTGGGCACTTGATCTTCACTCGAACAACTTCACAGGAGGATTAAGCTCGATTTTTCCGAGAGATAGATCCTTGGCTGATAACCGTTTTATCGATCTTTCTTATAATAGGTTTGTTGGTCGTATTGATGATATTGGAAGCCTAGAGTCTATGGAATATCTTGAAACATTAGTACTATCTAATAATCATTTAGAAGGATCTCTCCCAGAATCTCTTGCGAAATTGAGTTCTCTTAAGACTCTAAAGCTTGAAAAGAATGGGTTCACTGGTAGTATACCTTCAGGGGTAATAAACATCCCGAGCCTCCGGGAATTTGATGTGTCATACAACAAGTTGACAGGGAAAATTCCTCCTCATACCACACCATTTTCTGTTTCTTCTTTTAAGGGCAACTCTGGCCTATGTGACGACCCACTACCTCGTTGTAAAGCTCCATACAACTTTTCTGTTGTATCTTTCTAATTTTCGTTTTTGTTTAATAATAGTGAAGAATATAATAAATTTGTTTTCTTTTGATGATATTGTTTGCAAGTGGGAGAAATGTTATGTCAACATGTAATCCCATCGATTATCTATCGCAACTCTTGTACTTCCTTCTTGTATTTCTTGTGCTTTCTCAGATTACTTGAATGAATTTTATTGTTTCCAAAAACTTAGTAAATTTGTTTTGCTTCATTTCTCATCAAAGAAAAAGAAAATAAAAGGAAGAGAACCCTAAAACCCTGAGTTCTCTCCAACCTAAAAAAAAACAAAAAACACTGCATCTCCAACTGTCTCATTTTACTTATACACCAAATCCTATAATTGGATGTCTTTGATTGTTGAGAGATAAAAAGGAATTGCTTAATACAAAATTAGCGTCTAAATAAAATATTACTAAAAACTTAATTAATTATTCTCACCAGAGTTTACAACCAAGCTGGCGGGTAGCCTGGCAACAAGCTGGGTGCCAACACCTTTTAGAATTAAATTAAATTTTGATTTTTAAAGTTCAATTCACAGCTTAACTACAAATTTACCTTATGGTGCATCTGAGTTTCTTACACACGCCCAATTTGTGTTTTTCTACTTCTCTAGTTGATTTTTCTTTACTAAAAGTCATTGTGGTTCTCTGGTCATTAGTACTCACTTTTTACTTCTTTTTCTAACCTTAAATTGGTGAAATAAAGCTAGACATTGAAACTTTATAAGATTACAACAATCAATTGGTGCAAGAAATACCATCCAAAGTCCAAACACACAAAATCTCTTTGTTTTATGGCCGCATCTTGAATTTTATTTTATTTTTTGACAAAAGCATCTTGAATTTTATATTTTGCAAAAGAAGGGGAAGGGAATAGGAATATATCCAAAGCTCAGTGAGTGCACCACTTACTTAATTTTTCTATCCTACATATAGTGGGAAGAATTAATTAGTGCAACACTTTGGTGTGGTACTAATTAGGAGTGTACACAACAAGTGATCACTCAATATAAAGCCAGCCACATTGGAGCCTGAACCCCATTCTAAGTGATCACTCAATATAATCGAATCATTTTGTATTAAAAAGAAAAATAAGTTGTAGAATCATATTCTTTGGCGATATATTTTTGTGAACATGATTTCTGGCTACATAAACTCAAACATCACTGTCATAACCTTCACTGAGCAACATAACCTTGAGGTTGAAATTTAAAGCAAAATGGCCCAAATTCATAAGCTTGAGGTTGAATACAAAGCTAAGTGCTCTGCAGAGAAGTTATACACTATGCTGCCTTGTGAAGTGGTCTGTAGAATATGAGAAAGCGAATGAAGATATCCCTGATCCAACATGCTTTATGAAAATGCTGGAAGATTTTACCAAGGAATTGGATACCAATTTGCTCAAGGAAGAGTAGACAAGATTGATCTACAAATATTGCGGACTGTATCGCTACATATATGTTAAATAATGACTGTTGCGGGAAGCTATATGTATGTGTAATAACTATTAAGTCATACCTGTTGCAGAAAGCTATATGATTGTGCTTGATGTTTAAATATATTAGACATCTAAATAAAGTGGTAATTAATATGGATTTTACCAGATACTTAATTATCTAAGAAGGTGGGATGTTATTCGATATTTTGCTCTCGCTTGTATTCATTGGGTTGAGGTACCCCTCTTAAGTACCTCTTTTTTCAATGAATTTTACCTTTGACCAATCAAAAAAAAGATCATCTGCCAAAGTGGCAGTCTGAGATGAAAATCCCAATCTTTTGCATGGTTTTGGCATGTCGTTTCTTCATTTTCTGTTGATAAAAATAAAAGAGAAGAAAACCAAGTCCAATTCATGTTGTTTTGGCAAAATGGTGATCATCTGCCAAAGTTGGCATTTTGAGATGGAGGTGGTATGCAGAATCTTTAAACAAGATTGAACATGTCAGATTATTAGACGTGTACATATTTATTTAGACCTGTAAACTAGCTCGCAAGCACTCATTGCCTTTTTCCAAAAGAAAGAATAAAAGGGCAGGAACATCCAAAGATCAGCCCTATCGTACCACCACTTCGTGTGTGGTCCATTTTTCTATATTCTCTCTAAAGTGGGAAGAATTAGTGCAGCACTTTGTGGTTCTAAGGAGTCTACGCAACAGGTGAATTCAACAAAGAAAAATCCACTTTGGAGCCAGAAACCCACTTCTAACTAAGCTTGGCATGCTGTAACGCACTCCCAGTGGCTATCCTAATTAGTCCCCCATTGGTGGTCCTTGCCTCCTTGGATAATTGTATCATTCAATATGTAATCGAATCATATTCTTTAATGCTTTGCTCACATAAAAGTATTTAGGCTATATAAACCCAAACAGCATTTACATTCCCTTCACCGAGAATCAATTGGTCGATCTAGCTACATATCTATAATTTCTACTGTTTGATTCCGTAACATAATTTGCTGGAATGGCTCACATTCATAACCTTGAGGTAGAATGTAAAGCTAGGAGTTGTGCGGAGAAGTTTTATGTTATTCTGATTCGTGATGTGCACACGCTTCCAAAATATGTTCCTCAATTGATCCACAGTTGCCAAGTTTTTCCCGGAGACAGTGAAGTTCGTGTGGGAACTGTACTTGTTTCGGAGTATGTACAGGGTAACTAAAGTCTGAACTCTGGCATCCATTGGTCTTCAATAAATCTGTAACTGCTAATTCTTTGCCAATTTTTTTTCATGATTACAGGTGATAAACCTGCTACCTTGATGGCTAAAGAGAAGATAACTGCGGTGGACCATAAAAACATGTCAGTAACTAGTACAATTTTAGAAGGTGATCTCAAAAATGATTACACAAGTATTGGTTACACACTTACAATAACTCCAATACAGAGGGATGGGAACTATAATTGCCTTGTGAAGTGGTCCGTATGTTATGAGAAAGCGAATGAAGATGTTCCTGATCCAACATACTTTATGAAATTTCTGGAAGATTTAATCAAGGAATTGGATACCAGTTTGCTCAAGGAAGAGTAGACAAGATTAATCTACCGAGACGACTATATAACTCTATATATATGTGTGTGTGTTCAGTCATGCCTGTTTCAGGAAGCTACATGTTTTTGCTGTTTGTAAGGAGAGTCTAAGAGTTTGAAGTTTGTGTTTAACCCAAACTGAAAACTCTTGGACCAACCTTCCTAACAAATCTCTACCTCGGATCATGCATTTATGAATGAGACGATCATCATCAAATCACCCCCATCTTCCAACAAATCGATTGCATCAAACTCCGAATCTATCTACGTAACCTGTGCATGAAGATGGCTCTCATTGATGTTTAAATACATTAGAAATCTAAATAAATTTGTAATGCGGACTTATATCCAATCTAATTAAGTAAAATAATCTTGCGAAAGCATGATGAGGAGATTTGGCAAGAAATAACTAGCACTTTTCTACAGAACTATCAAGGTAAAATTAGTTGAGCTAGTTTTGGAGAGTGATTGTGGCTACCACCGAAACCGTCAATTGCATTATCAAGAAAAAATTAGCTAATAGGTGAAATAGAACTTTAACAAAAACAAACCGGAGACATATGGTACTTGGGAAAATAATCTCCACAAGCTTTCCCTCCAGCTAATAATGGAAAAACTAAATTTAGGAAAATGAATAAATAGAAAAAGAGTCTTTAACATAATGGCTTCCAATACAGGAACCATCGTAACATCACCCTAAACGTGAACACTCCATGGATCCGGTCAATTGCATTATCAACACCATGACTTTACCACTTTGGTAGGGAGGCATCAACAATTTTTCTGGTCTTTTCTCCTAGAATTTTGAAAGAAACAAAGGTGTTGACATGAGGAATTACCGAGACAATGCCAAAAGGTTGAGAAGGGTACTCGTCTTCATCCAGAATGACTCTCCAAGTTTCTGCATCGAGGTTATAACAACAGAGTATTTCACGATTACATGTATATATAAGTTCATTGTTCTTGGTAAGTAATATCGGCTGTAAGTTGTCCGCATGCGACGGACAGATTTCGTTAATGCCGTATACAATATTGAAGTCTTTAGACCAAGTCTCAATCGTATCCGTCTTCTGCAAGGTCCATATTTCAACATATGGTGCATTCTTATTCTTAACTTGATTGAAGAAACCCAAATGCCTTCCCAGCACTACAAGTCCGAAATGACCTTTCTGGTAATCAATAGTGTCACTGGGAGGCGATGAGAATCTCCTGAACTCTTCATTGGCCAAATCAAATGCGTGAACATTGGAGCCCATTGCCCAATAAATTGCTCCATTTGCAAAGGTACCTGGGAGTTTAGGATTCACCTGTGGAAAGGGTCCTTGTTTGGTTCTCCATCCACAGCCGCTACCAAGGGTGTATACTTGTGCTCTTGCCACTTTCCCCACCCCATCTATTTGGGCGTAGTAGATTCTGACAACCTTGTACTCATTGGTGGAAGCAACATATCCAAATCCTCGTGCGGTGCAGTTATATCTAGGATGACTTTTTTTGGGTACGATGAATTTCGGAAGATGGGTATAATCTCCAGTGATGGGATTAAATATGTAGATGGGATCAATAAGGCCCTGGTGGTACCTTCCGAGACAAACCAAACCGTTGCACGAACCAACCAAGTATTCCCCGCGCATATCAGAAGGCATTGAAGGACGTTTCATGATCTCTGTAAGTGTTATTGCCTTGCAAGTGTAATCCTCATCGGTATTAATCTTATCACTATGCAGTAGTCTTCCATTGTAAAGCAACTCGTACCTGTTCAGTTCGTTGACTTTACCAGTACAAAGAAACCCCATCTCCACCTTACCAACATCAGCAGCAGCAGCATCATCGCCACCATAGAGTTGGTTAATCAGGTGGCGTACGTGCATATTCACGAAGTACTTTTTTCTGAGGAGATTTTCCCACTTTCTGCACACCAATTTGCACTCCAAAACGGACTCAGTTGGTACTCGAGAAAGGATATTGAACAAGATATCCGAGTGAACATTATCCATAAATTCTGTGACAATATCCGAGAAAAAAAAAAGGTAAAAATGTATTTGGATTGAAACAGAAGGGAAATAGCAACAGCGACTGGGAAACGGACAAACTAGACCAATCTAATAAGTTGAACGACAATCTTTACCTGTCATCTTCTTCTCTTTCCGCCGGAGTTATGCTAAACCAATTTTGGGAATGATAAGTACAAGAGTGATCGGAGAGGAGAGATTTCCAAATTTGAGGACTGTTTAGTGTTTGTGAGGTGAAACTGTGATTTGGGGAGGTTACTTATCATAGGCCTTCCGTACAATAACTTCATCAGTTACACCAAGAGTAACGGTTACATGCAGGAGTTACAGAATTTATGCCTAAATAATTTAAGTGCCTAATTATGATGCATGCTCATCTCCATAATGATATAATTCATGCATGCCGATCCAAGTCCTTGTGAAATTATTATTGAATAACATTATTCATGGTCCTTGTGACAGCAACATGAAACTCAAAGAAGAAGATTGAAGAAAAGCCAAAATGAAACTCAGTATCTAGTTTGTTGAAAGGCAGAACCACGTAAAATCTGATGAACGCACATCAATGTCCGCAGCGAATTTCGGTTCCGTAAACACCTAATAACCCTACGGCAACGATGCACTCTATATGTTGGAAGTAGCGAAACACTAATGACCACACCGAAGCTGGTTGCGCTCGGATTATCCAAAATCTCTAATTGCCCTGTCTCGAAAACATTGTACCAAAAATCTCTGCTTCATACTTAGCGTACTCCTTCTTCTTATCCCTTAACTTGTTGTACTCTAGCTTCACTTCTCTATGCATTCAGAAAATATAGGAAAAAATAATAAGAACAAGAAAGTATTGCCAAAAGAATAGAAAAATGAAACAATGCGGCAAGGCACAAACCTGTTATTTGGATTAATGGAAAGAGCTCTCTTTATGTCAATCTCAGCTTTTTCTAAATCCTGCGTTTCTAAGTACGATTGCGATCTTCGGTACAAAGCTTTAACGTTATAAGGATCAAGTTCTAATACCTGTCAAAGAATGCATGTTAAAAGTATGAGCAGGAGGCTATGTTGTAAAGCGACGCCAAAGGCGCACTATTATGCGCCTGGGAAAAAAGGGAGGCGCCAAATTATACTTGAATCTGTTTTACTAAAAAAGGCGCGCCCAAGGCACCTTTGGAGGTACCACACTATATTATGTTGGAAGAGAGAAGTATAAAATAAACCTTGGTACAACATTTTGAAGCTTCAACGTAATCCCCGAGTTTAAGTTTGCAAGCTGCATTGTTCAAATGACATGATATCCTTAATGCGTTCGCCCTAGTCTTTTCATCAACTGTGAAGGAGTGATCGAATTCCACAGACTTGATTGCCTGAAAAAAAACCATAACTCTTAGTCTTGGCTTGCAAGTTCTGTTACCTCCGTTTCATTCTATGTAATGTAACTTAATAGCCTCCAACCTTTTCATATTTCATAGATGAACACCAAAATTTCCCAGCCTTGAACAGTCTGTTTCCCTCGTCTTTCTTTTTCTACTTAAGCCTCTAATTTTTCAGCAGTTTCAATTTTCCAGTGCGGTTTTTCCTATGCATGAAAACACTATATCTTAAGTTTGAAAAGTTATATAAAGCCTTTAATTAATTATAAGTTTGAAAAGTTGAATAACCTTCGTAAAGCTAAGTAATTCAACATCGTAAAATAGTATTCTGTTTGTTGGAGCAGTTCTAGAGACTACAACGCTGGAACTATACTCGGAGGAAATTGTTATAAGCGACTTTTCACCCTTTCTCATGGTCACAATTGCCCTGAACAAACCCTCGGTAATATGGTCTGGAACAAAATTGCCAAAAACTAATCTCAGTTCAGTATATAGCTTTGAATTTTGCACAAGCGAAGAACAGCGTGCATACCTTCAAAACATATAAATTCATACGGATCATCATCAGAGCCTTTGCTCTCAATGACCGTTCCATCCTGGCATTTACAAGTGTATTTCACTGCAAAACAGAATCAAGATTTTTCACAATGAGATGCATTTTCTACCCTTTAAGACATTGCGAACCATTTTGATACCGTGTCTATATATATATATATATATACCTTTCACAACCGATCCTTCATTTGGGTGATCAAAACCTTCACCTTCTCTTAATATCTTCTTGATTACTGTCTTGTCCTCTGCCACATTAACTACGCTTTTCCAGGATATTAACTCAAGATCAATTACCATATTCTGATTGGATTGAAGCCCAAAACCACTTGGAAATGCATCTTTCCCAACCTGTTTTACACCATCTGTATATGAACAACAAATTTAGCGAACTTGAAATGAGCCTATAGCATTTCATAGAATATGTATTGCTTAACTTGTGTTGCACAATATAGGAACATTTAAACTTTAGGATGATTACTTTACATGAAAATTTCACTGATAACTGTGCTTTCTCGCCTTTCCTCATTGTCGTTACGGCCTTGGCGATTGCGGGACATAGATAACCTGCTCAAGATTGAACAAGCAAGGTACGTGCATGTTTTATCAACAAATGAGTAAATTGAATGAAAGAAAAGGCTATTTACCATCGCAAACATAGAATTCAACACCCTCCTCCGACTTCGAGATTAATGTTTGATCCTCAAGCCTTGCTTCATGATCCTCAAGATAAATTTTGGACTCGTTGCTTCCATGCATGCAGTTAACTAATCACAAAAATGGGTCATTTGTCAAAAAATTTAAAACACGAAATAAATTTTTATGGTGAAATGGACAAAAAAAATAAGGATGAAGGATCGTTCATCCTTGCTTAAACTTAAAAAATATAAGGATGAAACATGCAGTTAAAATAAAAATAAGAAAAAATATTTGAAAATGGACACTAATCCTTGCTTTTTTAAATTTTTGGACAAATCCGGAAAAATGTTAATTTTGATTTTGTGATCCAGAAACAGGATAGTAATGTACCTAGCACTTCATCGGAAACTTTTGGAGTAGCCCATCCCTCTCCATCTTTCACTATCTTTTTTAATATTCCACCATCATTTGTCAAGTCTCTGATGCTAGTCCATGATAGCAACTCTACATCGAAAATTAGTGTGGCACTGGGAGGTATGGTTGGTGGAGAACCCATTTCGCCGTAACCCAAGTGTGGCGGAATCATGAAGACTGCCCTTTCACCTTTCTTCATTGTTGAAATTCCCTCATCCCATCCTTTGATAACTTCACCTGAAATTCATATATACACCATCTGGCAGCTGAAATATTAAATTGATAAAATTTGGATAATGGAATAACATGCTGAAATTCTACAACAGTTCAAGTAGCTAGCTTGCGACTTACATTGTCCTAACTTGAATCGGAATGGGGTATTTCTATCCCAACTAGAATCGAAACTCGAACCACCTTCAATCCTTCCACTGTAATGGACTGAAAATTTAAAAATTCCACCGTTTTATTCCAACAGGACGGAGAAGAAGAAGTAACAACTAAGAGATGAGGAAAAGAGTTCAAATGAATAAGAGGACTTGTGGAATGAAATACCTTCAACTTCATCTCCAGGAAATGGAGTCTTCCATGAAATTCCCTGTTGGGTGACCCGTTTTCTCAGTCCCTGAGCTCCAATTTCTTTGAAATCTTCACCGAGAATCTCGTTTTCTGAATAGAATTCGAAGGAAGACATATCCAAATTCATGGTTGTTTCAAGAATGAAAACAGAAGTGAAGCAGCTTTTATGGGGTTGAGCTGAAGAAGATAAGCTGTTCCAGTTTTCTGTTGGTAGGTACTACCTGACATGATAAGGTGGTGTAATATGGGCCGATACTTAGAGCTGGGCTGGGTTAATCGAAGGTCCATTCAAAAATGGAGTTTTTTGTTTTGATATAGGAACTTTCAAACATTTTTTTTGGAAAAATCCCATCTGCAGCTACTCACACTTTTATGGCATGAACTTGAAGATAATATTTGGGTGACATAAGGTCATTAATTCATGCATATTACAATTGAACATTAATGATTACACAAAATTACTTAAATAATCTTTAAATTTTTTCTTTTGTGTGTAAAAACATAGTTTGAATATCCACAAGTCCTTTAGATACTTTTTAATATCCATTATGGTATTTTGCCCCCAAATTACTCCTCTTTCTTTTTATCTCCCCTCTCTCTCTCCTCTTCTCCGAGAGAAAAAAATAACCCAACTTCATCTTCTTGCTCAAATTTAATCCATTTGGGGCTACATCTGAGCAAGGATCTTAGTTTTTTTGTGTTTTAGTTTTGGAATAAAAGGATTATTTCCTATTAGGCTTATTTTCTTCACCTTCATGGTGATTTTTATTTTCACCTTCATGGTGATTCTTGTCTTCACCTTATGGTGATTCTTTTTTATTTTAATGGTTACTTGATCTTGATTATATGTTTGTTCAAGTACATTGCCGGATTCAAATTACTCTCTATTCTCCTGTTAACAAATTTACAGATTACTCCTATACCATTGGAGCATTACTTCATCAGGAAGACGATTTATCAAATGGTCCATAAATAATATGAAGACCATCTTAGCTCTGATTCAATCGGTTCTTGCATTATTGTATTAGGTCAGTATTTGGAATTCCTTCTCTTTTCCTTTTCGGAATTTTTAATCATGTAGGGCTACAAGCTTATTGTTTCTTTTTACTTTTTGAATTTGATGTACTTGAAATCTATGTAAACTTGATTTCCATTAATGAAAATTGAATTACTAAAAAAAAAAAATTATGGTATTTTGCCCAAACATTTTTCTAACAGTTGACTAAAATACCCTCCGCTATATTTTTTTTGATAAAGAAGATTTTATTAGAAAGAAGGAGAATATACAATGACAAACTTCTTACAAGAAGTAAGAAGAAGCCAAGAAAAAGAAAACAAAATCAAAGGAAAATTACATCCCAATTGAAACGCAAATGATTTACATTCCCTTTTAAGCTAGATTTAAAAATTGACGCCCACGATAATACTAATGCTCTAGCATCCTGACATATTAGATCAACATTCTTGAATTTCTCCTCAAACGTCCTTCCTTTCTATATTGGTTTAAGGCACGACATAACAGTTTCTTCCTAGCTTTTTTTTTTTCCTGAAAAATATCTTTCGAATTTACTATCAACAATGTCTAAAACCCTTTCCTAATAAATTTTATTAAAATTGGATATTCATTTTGGAAGAACGGGCCCTAGCGCAGCTGGTCATCCCCGTTCCCCAAAGTTTAATGCGCTCCAGGAGGTCCCAGGTTCGAGTCCCCAATGGCGTAATATTGCAGGAATTAACATGTAAGGTACTGTTTTCTTGCCCCCTTACGACACAATCTCGCCCCCTCCGCCCAAGTTTCGGCTCTCTTGGATAGGTTACCCATGAGGCTCGTTGGTAGGTTAGCACAGCAACCTGTTCGATTAATGTAGTAGTATGTCGTTGGAGCTTAACTTGTTAGGCTTCCAACTAGTTTCATGTAATAATATTTATCCAATATTATAATAATTTTGGAAGCTATATATATGTAGAATAAAACATAATAACGAGGGACATAATTGTTGAGATTTAAGTCCCACATTTTGCAGTCTAGACTCTACGGTTTATAATCCTTTATCCTCTCCAATTGCCATTTTTTTAGTTGGATGCCCGTTAAAACGGGGAAGCACATTTTATTTGAAAACTCCACGTCACCCGACAGTGTTAGACCCATTGAGGGGGCGTGTTGAGATTATTAGTCCCACATTACACAAAGATTGCGTTTATAAAAGACATTGCAAATGCCCGTATCAACAATAATTGTCTAAGATTTTTGGTGTTCGTTTCAAAAAGACATCTAGTTAAAACCACATTTTAGAAAACATATTGACCCATTTTTTATAACAAAATTGGTTAAAAAGACCAAAATCAACAAATCCCTGAAAAAGACATCTAGATTTTGATATTTTTAAATGGACAAAAATACAAAACTAGCCGATGATAATGATTTCATCCCTACCCATTTTCAAATATTTTTTCTGTTTTTAATTTACATAAGGTGCATCCAGTTTCATCCTTGCTATTTTTTAAGTTTAAGTCAGGATGAATTCAGTTTCATCCTTGCTATTTTTTTTGTCCATTTCACCCATACTAATTTTTACTCGTCCTTTTGAACCAGGTTTTAAAAATATTTAGACAAATAACCCATTTTCCGTTTTCTCTAATAGTTATCTCGTATTGGAACAGTTTTGGCGCTTTTTCAAAAGAGAACAAATTGGAAATGATGGGATTAATTGGAATATCTCCAAAACTCACCTCGTACACGACTTTTTATTCTACCTAAAGTGGGAAGAATTAGTTAGTGCAGTACGCAACAAGAGAACTCAACTAAGAACCAACCACCTTGGAGACGTAGCTGCTGTGAGATTTTCAATCGTATATATGCAATAATTATTATTTTTAATTTTTCTTTTTTTTTTTTGTGATGCCTGTGACCACACAAACTTGCTATTTTCAATCAGCATATATGGCAATTATCAAATCATATTCTTTAGTGACAGATTCACGAAAGCATAATTAAATTTGGGCTATATATACCCGAACGACATTTCATTTCCTTCACTGAACGACGTAACCTTGAGGTTGTATTTAAAGCATAATGGCTGAAATTCGTAAACTTGAGGTTGAATGTAAAGCTAAGTGCTATGCAGAGAAGTTTTACGCTATGATGACTTGTGATGCACTCCAGCTCCCAAAATATGCTCCTCCAACTCTCCAGAAAGTCCAAGTTATCCCGGGAGACGGTGAAGTTCGCGTGGGAAGTGTTTATGTTTGGGACTATCTACTGGGTACGTAAAGTCTCTAACTGTCTGACATCTAATTATTCTTGTTCACCAAATTTGTAATTCTTAGCCAATTTTATTCATGATATTACAGATGATAAACCTTCTGCCGTCATGACTAAAGTGAAGGTAACTGCGGTGGACCATAGAAACATGTCAATAACTTGTACAGTTACTGAAGGACATCTCAAGGATGATTACACAAGTTTTGCTAACACACTTACTACCACTCCAGCACACAGTGATGGAAACTATAATTGCCTTGTGAAGTGGTCTGCACAATACCAGAAAGCAAATGAAGATGTCCCTGATCCGACATACTTTATGAAAATGCTGGAAGATTTTACCAAGGAATTGGATACCAATTTGCTCAAGGAATAGTAGAACAGATGGATCATCTACCAAGATGAATATATATATAAAGAGAGATATCTAAATAAAGTTGTAATATGCACTTAACAGATATTTTACTAATCTAAATAAATTTATAAAATATGCAGTCTCCAACTAATCTTGCTTAAACATGGTGAGCAGATATGGCAAGAAATAACTACCACTTTCTCTTGAACTATTGAAGTAAGAATACTTTAGAGTGAGTGTAGCTACAACTGAAAACGTCCCCTTTAAACATACTAAGAAACTAGGTGAAATAGATCGTTAAGAAAACCAATCCTGATCGTTGAAACTCGATTCAAAATTACTTGTTGTGGAAAGATCAGTTTGAACCAATCCAGATCTTGCAGATTTTTTCGGAGCATTTTGAAGCCGCCATGAGAAAATTTCAGATCTCCAAATCGAGTATGATCATAAAAATAATAGAACTACGGTGAAAAACCATTGAAAAAATAGATTAGACCCCGGCAGGAAAGCAACTAGAGATTTCTTTTAGGATGGAGAAAAAGAGCAAATTTGGTGCACCTGCTGATAAGTTAATTCAATTAGCCTAATGAACCCTATATCCATATTATGCTTGTTATAATGAACCCTATCCATATTATGCTTGTTATATCATTGCTCAAAGTGAAAAATACTAGAACCCCTACTATATGGGTTCAATATATAGAAGCCCCACAAAATGGATCCTTCATTGTTAACTCCATACTTTAGGAAAATGCTATTAGTAGGCCCAAAATATCAAATTTTCTTCGGATCTGGCCCATAATTAATTATTACGAATTTTAATAATGACAACACTACCCTTTTGAATATATACAAGAGGAAAATCATGAGAGCTTTTCATTTTTAGATTTTCTTTCTCTCTCCACCCTTCTTCAGCTACTTTCAGAGATCTCAAAACTTAAATTACCTACAACTGATTCAACAAACACAAACTTAAATCAAGATCGACACATAGCTAATCAATCGCTCAAACAACAAATCCAAAGAAAAACACATCAAATTCTCACTAGATCTTGAATTTTAATGGAGTTTTTTTCCCTGTAATGGGTAATAATTGAGTAAATTCGTCATCAACGAAGAACACTGAAGATTTAATCAATAAATACTAAATAAAAGATAAGTTTCTTTTGTCAGTATCCTTTTCATTTTTTTTCACGTTTTAGTTTTGAATTTTTTATTAAGATTTTGAAACCTAAACTTCGATTGCAGTTCAGTTTTATTATCTGATTTATGATTAGCATTTAGATCTACTTTCTCCTTCTATTTCTCTTCATTTTGAGTTAGAAATTTCGAAAAAAAATTGAAAAAGAGTTTCCAAAACTTTTAGGTTCTTCGTCGAGAATCTGTCGATCTATTCTATCATTTACCCGATTGAAAATCGACTTCAGATTTGTAATCCTCATGTGTGAATTTGTGTTACCCATTTAATATTTTTGTAAACGGTGTAGTTTAATTTTTTTTTAAACTTGATCTCGATTTGTTGATTTGGTAGATTTCTTTGTCGGATTTGAAAATAGGGAGTCAATTGATGAAGATGTTGCTTCTGCTCGTATGCAAGTTGTAAGGAAGAAGGTGAATTCATTTACTGTTGTAAGAATACGCATATACTTGTGTTGGATGAGTAGATATGAAAAGTTTTTGATCATTAATTGTTGTTGTTCAATTTGTTTGAGCATATCTCAAGTCAGTAATAATTTCAAAACAAGATGAAATTGTGCATAAGAATCACAAATCAAAGAATTTTGTTATGTGATTATGATGCACAACATGTGTAACTTGCGTCTACACATCCAATTTGCATGTGAAACTTGCGCTACACATCCAATTTGCATGTGTAACTTGCGTCTACACATCCAAGATAGCTTGTATAACTTTCCTATATAGATCAAATTAGTATGATAAAGCAATATCCTCATAATAATTATTAAAAACCACATTCTAGATCTCAATTACATGCCTCAGATAAGGTGATTATGATTTCCATTTTATGTTAATTGTTGGCTTACACTACTGGTTTTGTGTAGGGAAAAGGAATTCACAGAGGTTAATGTTGTTTTGTGCAGAGCAATGGAGGAATGCAAAGATGTATGTCTTGAAGTTCATCCTTCAACAGACTGAGTGTTGAAGTTTTAGCAACAATCTTGCTCAAACAAATAAGATGATTTTCATTTAAAATAAATCTAAAATTATATATCTCCTAAGATGGATACCCTAACTCTTAACATAGGAGGATTTGAAGTCGGTGGTAAGTGTTTTTATTCCCGCTTTCTTATATGACATAACTTGTTTTATTTTCAACATTTTTTATGAATAGGTATATTTTTTGTACACATATATAGTAATATGACATGTTACGTGTTGTTTCAAATAATGTGTATGGGTAATTTGAAACTTAGAAATTACTCTACAAGGGTATGGATCTTGGAATTTTGATGTTGTGTTGGTATAACTATTAATATGAAAGATATTCTCCGGTTCATAAGAGGCGGTGGTGCTAATGGTGGTATTGTAGTTGGAGGTAGTGTGAGTCGTGGAGGATCATAGAGGAGTCAAATTAGGAGGTAGTGGTGGAATTGCGAGAGTATTATATCTACTTTGTTGAGTCTGTAACTTTGTATAACATTTAGTAACAAACTGGGAGTGTAGGCGAGATATTGGTCAAATTAAGCATCTCAGAATCCTTTGGTTACATTAGAAACGCATGTGTAACTCTTAGTTACACTAGGAAAATGCATGTGTAACTACCAATTACACTAGGAAGGTGCTGGTGATTTTGCTAGATTCAGTGTGAAATCTAATGAGACTGTGGTAAAAAAAGGAAGAAGTAGAATTAGAACCAGAACTATGAGTAGTGGTTGTTTTTGGTGTTGAATTGCTTCCATCGTTGTCTTCTTTCAAATTCTTTTAGATTCGGATATTGATTTTGGTTTTCACTTTGAAAATTTTAGGGATCTTGTATTGTCTGGTACTGACTACTGTGTTACAATTTTCAGCGTGATGCATTGTTTCATAAGAAGCATGTGATTCATATTTCTGGGAATAGTGTGTCGTTACCCTCAAGAGGTAAAAGCTCAATCCCTGTTGACTTAATCATTTGTCCTTGATATGAGATAATAATTCTTCAAAACCACATTTAGATCTCAATTACATGCCTCAAACAAGGTATAATAATGATGCATTATCTCCAGATTACAGAATGGTTGGACAGGTAGTAGCTTTTGCTATGTCACCTTCATGTGAGACTATTTGCTATTTTAATAGCAAACCACCATTCTGTAGAAAGAATTTCTCTCTGAGTTGTTTTTCTGCAGTTAATCCCTCCCATGTATATCTTTGTAGTTCATCGCATGTATATTTGCTTGTAAAAAGGTAGGATAATACTGATTATTAGATCGATTAGATACATGTGTAACTCTTAATTACACAAGTGAGATGCATGTGTAACTATTAGTTACACATGCTAATTAGATGTGTAGCTACCATTACACATGCCAATGGGGATGAGTAGTTTTAGTTACACTTGCTAATTGATGGGATATAAAGTTTATGAATGTGTAACTCTCATTGTACCAGTTAGACGTATGTGTAACTCCTAGTTACACTAATGAGACACATGTGTAACTCCTAGTCATATGCATTTGTAACTCCTAATTACTCTTGTAGTGTTTCTATAATATCATTTCATTCTTTTGTTCATCCAATCTAATTTCATGATGTTTATTTTGTTACGAGATATGGACATTTTGTAATGAGGACAAGAAGGGAAGGAACAATCTCAATTAGAGGATTTCGTGGCTCATTTCTAAGATTTCGTTTTACATATTTAGAATTCTAACTCGTTTGTTGTATTCAATAACAACCAATTAATAGATAAACAGAAAAATTATTGTAAATGAATATTAAAGCAATACATATCTTTTTTGTATCTTTTTTCCCCTGATGTGTAATCATGTTGGCTATACATGCGATATGCATGTGTAACTTGTGGATACACATGTCATATGCATGTGTAACTTCTTATTACACATGACATGTGTAACTTTGGGATACACATGCCATATGCATGTGTAACTTCTCGTTATACACTTTTGAATATATAACATGAATGTATAATTTTATGCATGTGTAACTTCCTGATACACTTGCAATATGCATGTGGTCGGAGGTGGTGGTGGTGGGCGCGACACGGGGTGGTTGTCGGCGGTGGTCGGAGCGGAGGTGGTGGTCGGAGGCGGTGGTGGTCGTGGAATGGTTGGTGGTGGTCTGAGGGCGGTGGTGGTTGGTGGTGGTGGTTGTCGAAGGTGGTTGGCGGTGGCTGCGGTGGTCGGAGGTGGTGAGAATATCATCACATTATATTTTAATAATTTTGTGCCTAAATTTAAATTTTATTTAATTAGGGCTTGACAATATGCATAAGGGTAAAATGTCTTTTTAATAGTGGGGCCTAGATTTAAACTTCTGTTAACTAGGGGCCTCATATTATGGATTATCCATGGGTTGGGCCTTAGCCTAATTTTCCCCAGTAAGTATACCAACTCAGTACCTCATTTGATCAAGTTTTTTTTTCGCTTCCGCACCAGATCATATAATTTGGGTGTTTAAGACATTAATTAGCTATTCATTCTATCTGATAATTGTCACGGATAAAAGTTCTACAGATGAGCCCGTCCAAGAAAATTATGTATACTTCAAGGTGTCACTCATTTGCTTGGATCATTTTTACAAGTATGAAAAGAAATATTATGTTTGTTATCAGCGTGTTTTTTTTTTTTTTTTTTTTTTTGCTCCATAATGACAAAATTGTATGGATAGAGACCAAGAAATACAACTCAGATCTCCATATACTGAAAGAGATCAAAACAATGGAACTAAACTAGTGTCCACCCAAAAACACGAAAGAAAAGAGAAAAAAACATGGAAATTAATGAGGATCAAAAAATTTATGACTCCAGTTAACAATCCCATCATTAATTGCAACACCCTGCATAGACGGATGAACGGAAGCCCAGTGTTTGTTGTCAGCGTTATTATATTTTCATGTTGGACCATAGTATTATAGTCTTTGTATGCTTTGTATTACTAGGTTTTTCAGATTGAAATGCGATTTTGGCACCTATAACATAAATGGCTAGAATATGAGCAGTTTTGTTTAACACTAGCTTATTTTAGGTAGGGTAATAAGCTATGGAAAGATCGATGCGATGTTGTATTTCAGGGAGTAAATCTAAACCCTCACACTACTATGCATAAAATCCATTACCACATAGAGTCTCACATGCATTGCATTAATCCTTCTCATTCTGCAACATCGAACACTAGAAATATCATTTCTAACTGAAACCTCCCTCGAAGGTGTGGTTAAATTTAATGTTGATGGCTCATATATTCAAGGTTCTAATCTGTCAAACTGGTATTGTGTTGCGTGATCACACAGGTTCATGCATTGGCATCAAAGGAAGCAATGGAGATGGAGCTTTGAACCCGAAGCGGAGGAATGTATGGCATCGGGGAGGCACTCTCTTGGGCTAAGGAACCGAAGTATCAACGCATTCAAATAGAAGCGAGATACTCACTGGTCATTGATACCATTAATGGGAATATCTTACTCATCCAATGAGAAAACGAAACTTAGTAAAAGAGATTAAACACTTAATTTCTAGTTTTTATCTTGTGAGTTTATTTTGTAAGCCGCGATGATAATCAAGTGGCGGATCTTCATTGCAAAGAATGTTAGGCAAACGGCATCTTGTCTTATCTTTTGAAAACTTTGATCCAGGAATCTGTGATCTTCTGGCAAAAGATCACATACCTGGCTAATAATCAATAAATTTCTCTTTATCCAAAAAAAAAAAGCTTATTTTAGGTAGGGTAAAGATAATATAGAAAATAAAAAATAACTATTAAATGGGAGAATCCACCGCACATTCTAAAATTCACCGTGGAAAAAACCGTTATCATGTGGCATTAATATAGGTGGGCCCCTACTAGTTTCTGGGATGGAGCGGGGCTACCTCTGCAGTGGCGGAGCTTGTCCTCTCTAGAATTTTTGAAGTTGTCAAATTTGGCTTGGAAATTATGGATTTTGCATAATTATCCCCCAAAATTTGACAAATTACCACAAATCAAAGTATTCGGGGACTTTTGTAGCATCTCGAGGGTACGTTTTATAGCAAAACTTTAAAAAAAACACTAAGAAAGTTTGGCCGACCTTCGTCTGCCATAGTATACAGCTTTGTAATTCGGCACCATTAGTATTTGTCCTCCCAACAACAAAGTTCTGGCTACGCCACTGCACCTTTGTATTGGTGCCATGGGATAAATCCCGGGTTTTTCCACGGTGAACGTAGAACTGTTGCCCTAAATTCGGCTTTTCCTTCTTCTCCTAACAGTTGGCATGGTATCTTTTACTATCCTGTTTTGGAATTGTCAATTTTGAAAAGCTAGCTTTTCCAAAAAAAAATAAAATAATATAAGATAAAAGGGAATCGGAATATATCACCTCGTACACCACTTTCTATTATAAAGAGAAGTGTACGCAACTGGTGAACTCAACAAAGAACAAACCAACTTGAGCCGTAGCTGCTCCAATCAATATGTAACTAATCGAATCATATTCCTTAGTGATTTATTTACGAAAGCATAATTATTGGGCTATATATAAACCCGAACAGCATTTTCATTCCCTTCATTGAGCGACATAACCTTGAGGTCTAATTCAAACACTAAAATGGCTGAAATTCGTGAGCTTGAGGTTGAATATAAAGCTAAGTGCTCGGCAGAGAGGTTACACTCTTTGATGACTCGTGATGCACTCAACCTTCCAAAATATGCTCCTCAAACTGTGCTCAATGTCCAAATTATTCCCGGAGATGGCCAAGTTCGGGTGGGTAGTGTGTATGTTTCCAGACTATGTTGTAATGGGTACGTAAAGTTTCTAACTGTCTGACGTCAATTATTTTCCCCTTGTCGGTAAATCCGTAATTAATAATTCTTAACAAAATTTGTTAACGGTTTACAGGAGATAAACCTCGTGCCATCAAGACAAAAAGTGGAGGTAACTGCGCTGGACCGTAAAAATATGTCTGTAACATTCACGGCTATTGAAGGAGACCTCAAAATGGTTTCACAAGTTTTGTTAGCACACATACTGTGACTCAATACAGAGTGATGGAAACTATAAATGCCTTTTGAAGTGGTCTGCGCGATACCAGAAAGCAAATGAAGATGTCCCTGATCCAACATACATAAAGAAATGGGTGGAAGATTTTACCAAGGAATTGGAAACCAATTTGCTCAAGGAAGAGTAGAGATATTGATCTACTTATATATATGTCAAGTCATGGTTGTTGCAGGAAGCTACATGTTTGTACTTGATGTTTAAACATATTAGACATCTAATAAAGTTGTAATATGGACTTGACAGATATTTTCTAATCTAAATAAAAGTATAATATATGTTGTCACTAATTAATCTTTGTTAAAATTTGCGGGCATCCAACTCAAACCTAATTAGCAACGAGTGGAGGTGGGTCTTCCATATTATATTTTAAGTTCATGTGACTTTCGGTCAAGATGCCTTATAATTATTTACACCCGCCTAGGGTCGTACCGCCGTGATTAGTCATTCTCACGGTGACGAGTATACATGTGACAATCGGTCACGGCGGCCAATAATTCGGCCTACACAGAGGGGCCTAATTCACCATGTTAAAGTCTGTGGGCATCCAACTCAATACCAATTGGCAATGAGTGGAGTGGCTCTTCCATATTATATTTTAAACCCACCTCGGAGCCGTAGCTGCTCTAATCAGTGTCCCATTATGGTCCTTGGATAGTTGCTTTTGTCAATCAGTATGTAGTTGAATCATATTCTTTTGTGATATATACACATAAGCATAATTTTGGGCTATATATAAACCCGAGCAGTATTTTCAATCTCTTCAACGAGCATCATAACGTAGAGATAGAGTTTAAAGTATAATGGCTGAAATTCGAAAGGTTGAGGTGGAATGTAAAGCTAAGTTTTCTGCAGAGAAGTTTTACGCTATGGTGACTCGTGATGCACCCCAGTTTCCAAAATATGCTCCTCAAACGGTCCACAATGTCCAAGTTCTCCCCGGAGATGGTGAAGTTCGCGTGGGAAGTGTTTATGCTTGGGACTATCTGCTGGGGTACGTAAAAATCTGTAAATGTCGACATCGAATTGTTTTCCTCTTGTTCAATAAATCCAAAATTACTACTGTTGGAAAACCATTAATAAAATATGTTTTTTAAAATTTTAATAAAAAAATTATAATTTATTGTTTTTTCTTTTGAGAATGAAAAACTTATTAGTCTTACACCGTGAAGTTTCCCACTTTTTAGTTGTTTTAAGAAACTAAAATAAGCTTATATCGGAGAGTTCATCTTTTTTAAGTTTTATTATTCCATTATAAAGAAACAAGGGCTTTTAAGCCCGTGCAAAATACACGAGGCTAGAACTCAATTGATTTACTTACTATTAAGCATCCGTACGCATATCCCGCTCGTGGAAGAATTTGTTATTCCTTGTGCTTACTCCTCCCCACATAGTATTTGGCAAATATATTTTCTCTTTCGATTTCAACTACAAAATTGAAAACCCCAATTTGATTTGTTCTCATACGATTTCAAAGATGGACTAGAGAAAGAAGAAAATGCTTATATGAAACACTCAATGTGATTTTCATATTAGGATCTGAATTTCGATTGCATGATGTGCTCCATCAGGTACAACATTTTTCCATTTGGTTACGAAACAAAAGGGCATATTGCTTCTTCTTCACTTCCGAATTTCAGATGGCGCTTGTGAATTAGTCGAATGACCTTTTAGAAAAATTCTTGACACCAATGGCATTTTATTAAGAATATCTTGTCATACTCTTCATCAACAAAATGGAGTTGCAAAGAGGAAAATCGAGAAAATTAATGAAATGGGAAACTCTCTCTCTTTTAATGCCTCCATGCCTAAAAATTCTGGTTTCATGCTTTTATAACTACTACTTATATTATAAATAGAAGTCCAGCTAAGCTACTATCGTACAAATGTCCCTTTCAAAGTTGTTTTTGATAAAACTCCAGTTATAAGTTTCCCAAGGTATTTGGTTGGATGTCTATGTTTTCCTCATCTTGCTTACTGCAGACAAGACAAACATAGTCCTACGTCTACTCCATGTATTTTTCTGGGTTATAGTTTGTATCATAAAAGCTACCTGTGTTATGATCCTTCTTCTAGAAAAGTGTATACTTTTGTGAATGTGATCTTCAATGAAGTTGTGTTTACTTTTATTACCCCTATTGGTTCAAGCTGTTACTTCTCTACTACTTGCATCTCGCAATCCATCCTCATTACTCGGTCTTCATCACATGTATCAACCTCTAGTGAGTCGAGTTTCTCCTTGGTTATTCGGATACTTATTGCCGCATTATCTCCACCCGAGGTATTATCCGCTCATATTACTTCTAGAATGCATACTTGATCAAAATCGGTGTTGATAAGAAAAAGGTTTTTGGTACAAATTTTGTTGCTTATTCCCATTCCTATCGTTTTAAACTCTATTCTCAAGAAAAATCCTTTAACTGCACCAAAAACTTTCAAAGAAGCTGCAAAACATCCAAAATGGGTTATCTGAATGTTAGATGAATATGATGCAATATATTCCAACAATACTTTTGAGTATGTTCTTGATGCGAGAACAAGAATGTGGCAACCTCATGTACGTGTGAGTAGTATTATGTCAAGATTAGTTAGTCAGGCTATTTGTAATATTTTAATTATCTCCAAGAGATTATTTTGGATAGTTATCAAGTTGTAACCGTAAGTGAACTCTACGTATATATTCAAGTTTCTTGTATTGTAATGAGATGATATATTGAAGTTTATTATAAGTTTCTCGGATGTGTAACCCATGGCTACTATGCATGTACTACTTGTGGAGAAGAAACAGATGCCAATTATTTGCCATTCAATAAGAAAATTTGTTATATGGGACACCATAGATGGCTGTCGTCAAAGCACAAGTATCGAGATGATAAAAAGAATTATAATGGAGTGGTAGATCATCGTCCAGCGCCATGGCCAATAACAGGTCTGCAAATACAAGAGATTGTTCGTAATATCAGCTGTAAGAAGGGTAAGGGAAAACAACAACTGGGCAAAGTAGTATGAAGCATAAAAGGAAAGATGAATGGGAAAATCAAGACGTCGGTAATGAAGATGAGGTCAAAGGACTACTCATTGTTTTCACGGATGTCTATTCTTCATGATTTGCCGAATTGGTGTTCAAACGCGGTCCGACATATTACTGATGTTATGAATACAGAGAATAACATCACAGAGCATATACTTAACACTTTGATGGAAAATAGCAATTTAAAGATGGTCTGGCTGTCAGCGTAAAGATATGGAAGAAATGGGGATTAAAAGAAGTTGTGGCTGAAAAAGGATGATGTTCTTAAAAACTTCTATGGAGAATGGTACTTTTGCCCGACTAAGAAGGAGAAAGTTGATTACGTACTATTTTTAAGAACTTAAGGGTTCCCTCAAGATTCTCTTCAATCTTCGCAATTGTGTCAACGTAAATCCTCTGGAAGTTAAAGAACTTTAAGTCTCATGATTACCGTGTTGTTATGCAACATATGTTGCTATTGCTGATTCATCTTGCAACTTCACTACTGAGGAGATGCGGAGTTTCTCTACTTCAATGTTAAACAGGTGCGAAGGTTATCAACCGACAACATATTTTGAGAGCTAAAGCTAGTATGATTGAAGCAATATGAGTGTTTGAAAACATTTTTCCTCCTTCTGCTCTTAGTTATCGCATTCACCGATGGTTCATCTTTGCAGATGGCTTTGATCATGGTCCGTCGTTGGTGGATGTATCCCTTGAGAGGTAATCACCACAATTGAATTTGTTTTTATTTTTAAGGATTTGAATGTTTTTGTAACCGTGTTGTTATCTTTTCTTATTGATATTTGTAGGTTAATGAAAGGTTTCAAGGGACTAGTACGCAATAAAAGGTACATTGACGGGTGCATTGCAAGAGGATATACATTGCGAGAAGCTAGCTTGTATTTTATTGAGGAGTTGTCCAAAGATGGTGATGGTACTCACAAGCATACTCGATAAGTAAAGTAATGCTAAGAATATTACTTTAACCCAAGTTCAGTTTGAACAAGCTCGCAAGTGGATTCTCTCTAAGTATGTCGTATTGGATGAGTGGCAAACTTACAATTTATACTTTCACCTCTGATCTGTTGTTTTGTGGATGAAGTAAATCATAGAACAAAAACAACAACTTATAATCATGTACTGCTTGTGTGGAGAAGACATGATTGCGAAGTATTGCCATTCGATAAGAAAATTTGCAGTATATGGGACACCATAGATGGCTGTATCGTCAAAATCACGCACAGTCTCGAGATGATAAAAGAATTATAATGGAGTGGTAGATCATCGTCCGGTAGCCATGGCCAATGCGAGTCTGCAAATCACAAGAGATTGTTACGTAATGTCAGTTATAACTAAGAAGGGTAAGGGAAAACAACAATGTCTGCAGCAAGTATTGAAGCATAAAAGGAAAGATGGATGGGAAAATCAAGGCATGGCGGTAATGCATAGAAGGTGAGGTCGGTGACTACTCATTGTTTTCACGGATGTCTATTCTTCATGATTTGCGAATTGGTGTTCAAGCAGCGGTCAGAGCATATTCGCGATGTTATGAATCACGAGAGAATAACATCACAGAGCATATGCTTAACACTTTGATGGAAAATAGCAAGTTCTAAAGATGGTCTGCTGTAGCGTAAAAGATATGGAAGAAGTGGGGATTAAAAGAAGTTGTGGCTGAAAAAGGATGATATTCTTTGGTAAGGCTTCTATGGAGAATGAGTACTTTGCACTTTGACTAAGAAGGAGAAAGTTGATTCACAGTACTATTTTTAAGAACTTAAGGGTTCCCTCAAGATTCTCTTTCAATCTTACTTGATTGTGTCAAGCGTAAATCCTCTGAGTTAAAAGAGCACTTTAAGTCTCATGATTACTTAAGTGTTGTTATGCGACATATGTTTGCTATTCTTGATTCATCTTAGCCTTCACTACTAAGATGGCTGCGAGTTTCTCTACTTCAATGCAGCATTGCGAAGGTTATCAGCAGGCAACATATTTTGAGAGCTAAAGCTAGTATGATTGAAGCAATATGAGTGTTTGAAAACATTTTCCTCCTTAGTTCTTACGTTATCGATTATTCACACGATGGTTCATCTGGCAGATGAAGCTTTGATCAGCGATCGGTCAGTTCGGTGGATGTATCCCTTTGAGAGGTAATCACCACAATTGAATTTGTTTTTATTTTTTTAAGGATTTGAATGTTTTATAGCTCGTGTTGTTATCTTTTCTTATTGATATTTGTAGGTTAATGAAAGGTTTCCAAGGGACTGAATACGCAATAAAGGTACATTGCGGGTGCATTGCAAGAGGATATACATTGGGAAGCTAGCTTGTATTTTATTGAGGTTGTCTAAAGATGGTGATGGTACTCACAAGCATACTCGATAAAGTGAAGTAATGCTAAGAATATTACTTTAACTTAGTTCGATTTGAACAAGCTGCTTAAGTGGATTCTCTCTAGAGTATGTATGTAATTGGATGGTGGCAAACTTACAATTTATACTTTCACCTGCGATGCATTGTTTTGTGGATGCAAGTAAATCGCGTAGAACAAAAAACAACAACTTATAATCATGTTTCTTGAATTCAACCAGAGTTTGTATATGCATTACTTGAATAGTACGTGGCCATAATCGATACTAAGGAGTGATTTCTTGAATTATGTTTGATTGTAGGAAATGCGATTTCTATGTTGTGATGCCGAGTCTAATGATCGGACAAATAGTTCGTCTAATGATACCTTAAAGAGTTGGATGGCTTGGTTAGCGGACAATGGTAACTATACTAGCTTCCATTAGGTTTATAGTACAAACAAATTGTGGTCTTGGTTAAGTAAGCTGGATCACACATTACAACTTGCGATTGTCAAAATATAATGATGTGGATTGAGTACTTTGGCGAATAAATGGGAACTCTCTTCAAGGCGTAGTCATATAAGAGATGCCAATTCAATGGTTTGCTTTGTTACGAGGAAGACTATGAGGGAAGGTTATATTGCGAGCAGGTGGTGTGTTAATGAGGCTATCACAATACATAGAGCCAAAGTCCACGGACAGAAATTTCAAGAAGCGACGAAATAACCTATTATGGAATTGTCGAGGCGGATTATAAAGTTGAGTTTGTGAAATTTGAAGAAATAGTTTTACATTTGTGATTGGGTCACGGTTGAAGATAAGATTAATGGATGCAAAGTTGATCCAAATTCACATGTGATAAAGGTTAACTTGTGAAGATGAAAAGCATTGGTAGAATTGTAGATGAGCCTTTTATTCTTGCATCTGGCGACATAGAGTTGTTCTACTCAACGGATATTTTGAAAAGTTGGTTTGGTCTATTGTATTGCATTCTTGACAAGGATTAACTAATCGTGTTGATGATTTATAAGTTCCTACTATTTATCGATCGACTCGCTGACAATGATGAGTTTAGAAAACCTTATATTTGTTAAGTGCTGTGGTTTAGAGTAGCATCGTACGCCATCAGCTCTATGTGTTACTTATCATGTCTATCTTATGATCGGTGACTTCCATTTTATGATAAATTTTGTTTATGCTCGGTTGCTTAATCTTGACAAGTTCTTATTATTTAAGAAGTTTGATTGATGTGTTTGTGAAAAGTGACAAAGAGTGTTATCGATTTATTTTGCTTCACCACGGATGTTTGTTTCATTTTTTTATAAGGTCAATTATAGCGCCTGATTGAGGTGGATGAAAATGGACTTCCCATTTCGGACAACACAAGAATATTCAGCCACTTCAAGAGGCGCGTTGGTTCGTACCCATGTCCTATTTCGATTCAAAACCTGGAAGCATGTGACAAAGATTTTCAAGAGGATATCAAATGTGAACTAAGAGGTACAAAAACTTGGGAAGAATCTAATTTCATGTTCATATATCATTTACCATTGCTCGATTAGTAAGACATTGTCTGTTTTTAGAAATCATATAACATACGAGGAGTTGTAAGGTATCTATGATTAAGGAAGATGCACTACATGGAGAAGGCGATAAGTATGAGTTACTGAAAGACTATCTTGATAAACATCCTACTCTCGAAGCAAAGATTGCTCATATTCCTCCGAGTTGTAAAAAGAAGGAGATGGGTGCATTCTTCGAGAATGAAGAGGAAGTAAAAGCAAAAGAACGTAGAGGCCCGAAAATAAGAGGAAAAGGTCACCATATGATTACTCTCATACCTCTAGTAAGTAAACCTCACTCTTTGGTTAAAAGTCCATGTGGTAAGTAATTGTTTCATATATTTTCTCAATTAAGTATCAATGTTTATGGACAATATGACTACTACTCATATCATTCGATTGATTAATGTTAAGCGACTCATAGTAGTGAAAACATAGGAGCGCGAGAATCCTGGAGTGGAAGTCACTACCTCGATGTGTGGATTAGAGTTCATACTCAAGAACGTGGGAAAAGTTCTACTTAGTGAGACAGCCACTACTTCGTGAGTCGGATTGCATTTCATATATATCATGTCTTTCAGAAATATGTCTAGGTCATCTTTATATTTTACTCAGCGTTATGCTCGACGTTGCGGGAGGCTCTTTAGAAGGCGCAAGAAGAGATCAAGGAGAAACAAGATGCGAGTATTCATGTAGATGAACTAGATGCATTGACTAAAGCTTTTGTAAAGGATTCTAGGGGACGAGGTTCATCTTTGTTGGTCCTATTTCATTACACAATTTATATATTACGAGTCATACTGTTCTAAAGTTCAAGAAATAAAGTCTAAGGATTGAGGTATTAAAGCACCGGGTGAGATCTAAGTGGCGAAATAGGGGTTACGCTCCAAAGCTTTGGAGCGATTATGCATGACCTGATAGGCTTGCAATGCGGTATCATTTGTTGGCTTCGAACATCATGGGCTAGTTCACTGCTAGAAGCTTCTATATTTGCTAATACAAATTCACTGGCCAACCACCCTTCACCTTCTCGGTCCATATCACACCGGCGATCGGCGAGTCGACATGCAAAGTGTTCAACATGGATGGTGAAATCGTTCTTTGTCGGAAAACTTTGCCAGGGTGGATTTGCAGGAAATGGCTCACGACTCACTGTACCACCTCATCTTGGGAAAGTGTTGTTGGATGACTACTTGTCATGCCATTTAAGAAGACCATAAAAGCTAACCAGGCTAGTTGAGAGCCTTCGAGAGATGTTGGAATTGGGGATATGTGGTGCATCCAAGGATGTGCATCAAATTTGATTAGTTGGTGCTCTAATTTTTTGGACATATGCTTATCTCAGCCATCATCTATCGGTTTATAAATAACAGACATATATGGCTTTTACCTTTTAACGTGTTACCTTTTTCGTTTGCTTATTTTCGGTTGTGCATAAAAATGGCTCTTTTGCGGTTGTGCTTTGAAAGACTTTTATGCGGTTGTGCATAAAAATTTAACTTTACCTTATATAACTATGTGAGCGAACTTGAGAATTCTATGAATGAACTTTTTGCTATGTGTGTGGTTTTTGTATATGTAAATACTTTGTGGTTTGTTTCTACGTTATATTTGATGCTGTAGGTGACTATCATAGGTCAATTTCTAGTAGCTTGGATGGGAACATCAATCCACGGTAGAGTATTTCAATTAGCGATGCTTATATTATACTTTGAAATGGATATTAACCCTCATTTAATATTTTTGAGGTGATGATGCTATTGCTACGGGATTATGCATGTTGTTGGTCACATTCACCGGGTGTGTATTCTTCATTCTTGAGAGTATTATCATTTAGAATTTGCTTAAGTTTTGGTTGTGATTGTTGTTGTGTTGATTTTGGTAATTTTTTGTTTTGGGGTATTTTAATGATATTTTTGTGTTGATTTAGGTATAAGATGATATTCTTTGGAGGCATTCTTTGGGTCGGGGGTGGCGGCATTGTTAACAATTGTGGTGGTGAATCATCGGAATCAATTAGGAGGGATTCCAGAGAGTAATGTGAAGTGTTATGCTATTGCACGAGCTAGATTATGTCTTTGAATTTAGTTGTCAAGTATGCGGATGTTATCAACTCTGTTATTTTGCAAGTAAATCAGATTAGCTAGAATTTTAATTTTTGATGACATCAAGCTCATTGAATATTTTATAACATTTGAATCCATGTGAAGGTTCTTATTATGTACCTATTTGTGGTGATTTGAGTTGTCAACGATATATGTTGGTTTAGCTCCTTAGTACTGGAGGAACTCAAGATGGGTTGATAGACTTATCTAGAAAAAGGAGAATCGATGGCTAGTGCAATGCCTTCGTGAGTCACTCGGTTCTTGGCAATTTCCTAATTCGATTTCATCACAACATTTATCTAATGATCCTTATATAGGTTTGCGGAAATTAATTTGCGAAAGTTTAGTCTTCTCACCTTACTGTGCGAGAGCATTGATTTATTCACGATATAACCAGTAATACCATACTCATGGTGCATAGTTATGGCGATCATTTGTGAATTTCCTTAATACGATTTCTCTTTCTAGTTAAATATATTTTCTTTCTCTCTCTATCTAGATTAGTTTGATATGCCTCTTCTTCTTTTTCACCACTAGACAACCGATGGGTGATACTTGTCATCTTCTCTTTCGGGATGACTTCTTACCTAGAACACCAGACACCTCACGGAAGATGTTTTCAAATCAATCTTTTGGTTCGACATCGACAACTGTGTTTTCCCTTTATTTTTAGATCTTTTTGTCATCCTTTTAATTTTTTGTTGTTGGTTCTAAAATCATGTCTATTTTTTCTTTGTTTGTTTTCTTAGTCCACTTCAACAATTTAGGTCGGAAATGGACACTAAATCTTGCATGATTTATGTCCATTTTTGTTTAGAATGAATCTTTTGTTCGCTTTTATAGTTCTGATTCTTTGATTATGTGTATCGTATTTTGAAACCTAAATTGAGGTTTCTTGTAAAATTTCGAGTTTGAAGAATATTGCTGAGATGTTGATTACGAAGCAGACTAGGTCAACTCTTATTGCCCTCACTCAAATTCCCAACACTTACGCGAGTCTCATTAGTGTCTAGTATCTTTCGGTATAAGCAACTCATTAGCAATAGAGTATATACTCTACAGAGAGTAGTCTTACTTTCTTTGTTTTTTATCTCCTAACTATATGTATGCTGTGACGGGTTCTTCGCCAAATGCCTAGTCGTATTTACAAGGCGAGAATTGACATCCTCGTGTGATACATCTTCTCCAGAAGCCCACAGTATCTGCTACATTACGATTCTTAACACTATAAGAGATTGTAACATTACGTTTCTATGTGCGATGCTTAGAAGTTAAAACAAACATGGTTGCACCCACTAATGATAAGAAACAAGAACATTTTTACATATCTCGATTCCAATTATTTTTAATGCATACCTATAAGTTGTCTTTGATGTTATGAGGTTCCTGCCTTTTTATGGCGTTTTGAGGTTTAAGCTTGTGTGAATGTCTGTGTGGGAATGCTTGTGCCAGGAACTATCGAGATTCAGTGCTTTGGATATAGAATGAATCGGGGTTTGCAAGGCAGTAGGGTATTGCTGATAAATTGGGGGGATATCGGTTTTGACTACGTCAGCTTGAAGACTTGACACAATACTTGACTGTTGCAAAAAAAAATTAGCAAGGCAAAAGTGTGTTGCTAAATCACGAACGAGAACAACTATATCTGTTTTACTAAAATATATCAGGAATAACTCTAAAATTATGGCCAGGTATAGCGGTTTATTTACATTTACATATTTTAATTTATGGCGGCTTGTTATTGCTCTTTGTGGTGCTGACCAAGGTGTAGCTGAGCTAAGCGTTGTCGCTAAAAGCTATGACAGTGTTTTATAGCAGTGAGAATTTGTGCAAGCCCGGTCGACAAACGGTTAAGCTGGCATTGCAAATCGTTAAATTTGGTGTAG
>JAJJWW010011496.1:0-113605 GCA_023531295.1 Papaver armeniacum | reverse complement strand
TTGGCTAACAACACTATTTTAGTGCTTTTATATAAAGTACAAGCAATTCTGATCATCCGGAGCATAAACAAGCTAAAGCACGAGTTAAATAGTCATTGCGAGAAAAATAACCAAAATGTGGCTGGCCTGGTATTTCTATATATGAGCGGCACTGTATATCACGACCACAGACATCATTTCGTGCAACAAAGAAATCTTTCTCTTTATTGAAGCACGTGAGTCATCAGGAGTTAAAAAGAAACAGTGGACGTGCCTTTCCCTTACCACATTTCTTTGTGATTGTATTTTAAAGCTCCAGTCATTTTCCGTTCTCATTGGAGAGGAGAAGTTTGAGCATCAACATTTGGTAAATGGTGTGTATTGTTCAAAGCAGCTGCAACCTTTTCTACGGCCAGAGATGGAGAAACCGAGATGGAGAGAATGAAGACGTTGTTTAATTACAACAAAGTGTTACTCGCCGTTGTTGTTATCTCTCCACAGTTGAGTTCGAGCTCTTCCCCCAAATTCGTAAGCAGTAGGTCTTGAGGCAACATCAATGGGATCTGATATAAGAGGTGCCTCATACAACCATCTTAAGGCTGCCTCTGGCTGCACTGAAATTGAGCTGCAGTTGCTCGCAGAATTGCCTGAAAGAAGAAATAAGAAGGTGTTGCCGCTGCCTGAAATAAGAAGAACTGATGGGAATGGAATGGATGATGTTGGGGTTACCTGAGTTTCCCTGAAATCAGCTGGCAGTGGTGCTAGGAGATGGGACGACTCATTTTTGGCGTTGATTAATGGTGATGATTGAATGGCTGAAATTAGTGGCAATGGCAGCAACTACGATTGTGAATGAAGATCCGATTTGTCAGTAATGGGTTTAGCTTGGCAGCGACGAGACAAGGGTTTTTGGTACTGGATTTGATTGAGACTAGTTTATGCAGTGGCCTAGGTTTGAGATGGGTTTGGAGTTTCGCTCTTACATTCAATGGCAAGGAGCTGGTATCGCTGCCCTGGTTGCTGTGATTGTACTCGAGAGATTATTTCGAATGCGATATGCCTGAAAAGGAAGCTTCGAATCAGGAAGTAGAATGTGGAGTAGGTGGTTATGCCGGCGGGTATTAGCTGGTCACTGTTAGCTCGACGAAGGAAGAAGAGATGTATATGCCAGCTTAGTTGGATTTCCATCGGGGTGTTGGTTCGAATGAAGACGAACTGGAATGTGTTCTTACTGCGAGTTTTGGTATGATAATTGAATTGATGCAGCTGGTGACTGTAATAATGAGAAGTTCAGGGTATAGATGGTGCTGGCAAGATATGTAAGAAGATGAAAAAGATCAGAGGAGATAAAAGGAGCTGCTGTCGAGTTTGTTGTTGTTATCACATGTGGATTTTGTTCTCTCAAATTGATGGTGGTTGTGGCTGTGTATTTGTGGCCTGAAATGGGGATTCTTAGCAGTTCCTGAGATGTAAAAGAAGGTGGGTCTGGAAATGAGTTTGCTGCTGTTTTATGTGAATCAATAGAATGAGTTTGGCTCGGAATTTGGTAGTCAAGGACTCAAGATAGACGGAAGATGGGGTTAGATGTTGGTCGGGTTTTGGAGTTAGTAATGGACCAGATGGACTGGGCCTTGGCAGATACAAAGTATTCGCTAGATCTTATTTTGGTTTTGTGCGCAACAACACCGGGGGGATTATATACTTCGATGGAGAAGAACAGAAGAGGAGGCTGCGGCTACGAGCGGAACAGAGATTCTAGGGTTTGAAGTTTTTCTCCCATTTTTGTTCCGATTAGCTTGTCGTTTTTATATATTTTTGTTTATGGCTTTTGAGAGCCATGGCTAGCTAGATCCATGTTAGGGTGAAAGGATGAAATTGTAGGTTGATTTATTTTGTGTTCTAAATAATGAGTTTCAATAATTTGAGCTTAATGTTAATGTTTGTGATTCTCTTTCAATGCTTTATCTTCTAGCTACATTTTTCATGTTCTATGCCATGTATAGTCCATAGTTAGATTAGTAAAAGGACTCGTTGAACCTTGGTAATAATCGACTTATGAATATCTCTTGACTATTTATGCCATGTATACTTAGTGCTTTGGAATTCTACTTTAAGGTGAGAGCAAACTACCGTTTCGATAATTCTTGTCAATGGGTCTTAATGAAATATCTTCCGTGTACTAGTAGCTAGGGTTGCTATTTTACATGAGTAAATTCGAGACCTTTGTGATTGAACACAAATAACTTACCTACTACAGATTCCCGGAACTTTAACACCTTCACATCTTTAGTTACGTTTTATTATTTTGCTTCCATTATTCCATAAACATTCTAAAATATTAAATTTGGTTGGTTGATTTTTGATATTAATTAGTAGTGGTATTTCACACTCCTCGTGGGAACGACTTGTACTTGCCATTGTTCTGCGAGTTAGACACTGTGCACTTGCAGTATATTTATTGTAGGTCTCCCAACCCATCAGGGGGCTATAAATTCAATGGAACAAAAATGCGACAAAGTAGGCCGGAAATATTAAAAAATTTAAGTTGGTGAAATAGATTAGCTCATAAGAGCAATGCATAGCAAAGAAGCATGAGAAGGACGATTATTTCGAATTAAACAGTGCCCAGAATAATAAAATTCCTAGCAAAAAACTAAGAATAAAATCATAATAGTGGTGAACAAAACAACCACTATCAGATTGCCATAAATTGATGGCGCAGAAAGTTACAAATTGATAAAAACTTATTTATATAGAGACAATAAAACAAAAACAAAAATCATTGAGTACGACAGAAATCACAGATATGCGATTAGTATTAGTACTCAATAAATTACAAAATCAACCGAAGTTGTTTGCAGAGATAATAGTAGTTGTGGTGAAGCAACGGATTTTCATTAACTGAGACAAGATAGAGTACAATGGTTTTTATACACAGACAGTCCAGGTAGACAATTAACGGTGACGCAAGAATACGTTACCAGCTGTTAACATCTCATAGGAGACTAAGATAGACGAACAGAAAGATGACAGGTATAAACTGTCAGTTACAGTTAAAAATATAAACTATAAAGAATTATTACAAAATTAGTTTAACTACCCTCCCTCAAGAAAATGGGGTTTTAGCACCTACAACTTGTGCTTCAAAAATTCAAATCTTGGAGCAAATAAGCCTTTAGGAAGAACATCAGCCACCTGAGCATCTATAAAAATGTACTCAACCTGCAAAGATTTGTTATTGACTAACTCCCTAACAAAATGAAAGTCTATAGCTAGATGTTTCATTCTACTATGAAACACATGATTGAAATCTAAAGCTATAAAACTTTTATTATCACAAAATGAGAGGAAGATCAGGGACAAAAATATGTAAGTCCCTCAATAAAAAACACAACCAAACAACTTCAACTTCAGCTACAGCAGAAGCAAGAGATTTGTACTCTGCTTCAGTCCTTGATCTGGCAATAGTAGCTTGCTTTTAGAAGACCAAGAAACTGGATTTCCCCCAAAAAAGACACAATATCCACTAATAGATCTCCTACTATCAGGGTTCCCAGCCCAATCAGTATCAGTGTATCCCTAGAGATCTTTAAAGCCTTTACCAAAATAAATACCATGCCCAAGAGTTCCTTTGATATTCCAAAGAATCCTCTTTGCAGCTTGAAGATGAGAAGTAGTAGGTGAGTGCATGAATTGACAGACTTGATTAACTGCAAAGCAGATTTCTGGTCATGTCCAAGTCAAGTATTGTAAACCCCCACTATATATCTATACTCGGTGGGATTTGACAGTAATTCCCTTTCATCCTTGGTGAGTTTAAAAGTGGCAGGACATGGTGTAGAACATGGTTTAATACCCACCAAATTAGTCTTCTCTAGTAGCTCAAGTGCATACTTAGTTTGGGAAATAAAAAGACCCTCATTAGATCTTTTTACTTCTAAAACAAGAAAATAATGAAGATCCCCTAAGTCCTTCAGCGGAACTTGAGCTTGTAATTGTGTTATAATGTAATCACAAAAAGAGAAAGAACTACCAGTGATAGTGAGTTGAGAACAAATACATCGTATGAATAAGGAAGAATAAGCTAGAGATGGTTTGAAATCAAGTGCAACAAAGGCATCAACTAACCTCTCATACTAAGCTTTGGGAGCTTGCTTGAGTCCATAGAGAGATTTTTGCAGCTTGCATACATAGTCTGGATGAAGTGGATCAAAAAATCCAGGAGGTTGAGTCATAAAAACATCTTCTTTGAGAGATCCATGAAGGAATGCATTTCTCACATCAAGTTGCTTTAGAGGCCAGTTTGAATTAACAGCTAGAGAAAGTATCAGTCTGATTGTAGTTGGCTTCACAAAACGACTGAATGTATCTGTATAATTCAATCCTTCAAGCTTATTGAAACCTTTTGCCACAAGTTTAGCCCTATATTTATCAATATAACCATATGCATGTTGTTTGATTCTAAAAACCCACTTACAACCCACTACATTTTGAGAAGGATGGGGAGGTACTAAAATCCAAGTACCAGCTTCATCATGGGCAGTTTTCTCATTCTTCAAGGTTGTTTGCCATTTGGGATTTTTATTGGCCTAAGGAAAAGTTTTTGGAATAGACAAAGGAAGAGTGGTAAGTTTTTGGAATTTGATGTTTAGTAGCAAGAAATACCTTAGGCTTGTATGTACCATGTTGTGATCTTGTTGTCATGCTGTGAGAAGTGGTAGAAGTAATATGAGTATAAGAATCAGAAATTGGTGTGGATGTAGATGTAGGTGGTAAACCAGATGGATGCTAAGTACAAGAAGTATCAAAAGTATGTAGATTAGGCTCAGCAGATTCAGCTTGAACAAAACTATCAGAAGAATGAATAGGTGATGGTAGAATAATATCAAGAGAAGTATATGAAGTAGATATTGCAGAATGTAACCTTTCCAAATTACATGGTGAAGATAATCCATTAGTAATGAAATGAAATTCCTGCTCATTGAAACCCACATGTTTAGACACATAAATCTTGCCAGTAGCTGATTCAAGACACATGTAACCCTTGTGATGATTGTTATATCCTAGATAAACACAAGTCTTGCTTCTTGGTTCAAGTTTGTTATTTGTATATGGTTTGAGTCAAGGAAAGCATAAACATCCAAAAATCCTTAGAAAGTTGTAATCTGGAGATTTCTTAAACAAAAGTTCAAAAGGAGAAATCATATTCAATGACCTGGTAGGAAGCCTGTTAATAACATAGTTAGCTGCATGTAGAGCTCCTACTCAAAATTTGTCAGGAACTCCAGATTGAATCAAAAAGGCTCTTGTGATTTTTATAAGATGCCTATGTTTGGTTTCTCAGGTAAGTTCATGGCCAATACCATTATCCAAAAGAATTGATCATAATCCGTTATTCACAAATTCTACACCACCATCAGTTCTTAGCATCTTAATCTTGATTGAGAATAAAATTTCAACAGAAGCTTTAAAATGATGGAATATAGTTTTGAAGTCTGATTTGGCAGAAAGTGGATAAATCCAACAAAATTTACTAAAATCATCAACAATATTTACATAAAATCTGTAACCAGATACAGACAATGTAGGTGCAGGACCTCAGATATCCAAATAAAATAACTCCAAAGGAGCAATACTAATAGAACTAGATACCATAAAAGGTTGCTTATGACTCTCTGTTAGCTTACAATCATTGCAAAATAAAGGTTCATGTTGAGAAACAGGTGAAGATAAGTTTTTACACACTTTATTTAGAGTTTGAAAAGAAGGATGACCTAATCTTTTGTACAAGGTTGCTGCAGAAAGCGTGGTGCAAGAAAAAGTTGTTGGTGATGATGTTGATGAAGATGATTGGTGAACATGACAATATAGTGGATAGAGACCTCCTTTACTCGGTCCCTTGAATAATGTCTTCTGAGATAGAAGATCCTTTGCAACATAATCATAAGGAGTGAAAGTAAGAGAAGAATGATTGTCTCTAGTGAATTGGTTAACATATATCAAGTTTTGTGCACATTTGGGAACATGAAGGACATTACGTAATTGAAATGATTTACCTTGAAGAATAAAATTGAATTACTAATGTGATAAATTGTCATACCTTCACCATTAGCTGTAGCTACTTGATAAGAACCATCATAAGAAGTAGAAGTATTATAATCCTCCATATTGTAGGTAAGATGATTTGTAGCTCCAGAATCAATGTACCAGGGGTTCTCTCCTAAAATATTAGCACTTGCAAGCATATCAGAAAGATTATGTGTAGGATCACGACCTTGATAAGTAAAATTCATCCTTTAATAACATGCAATAGCTCCATGACCAGGTTTTGCACAAATTTAACAAACAATACGATTACTAGATGAAGCAGTGGATCTTATCATGGAATTATCAGTAGGTGCATGATATCTAGGCATGTGATATGAAGTACCATGAAAACTTCCTTTAGGAGAGAAACCACTACCATGACATTGAGAAGAAAAATTAGGTCTAAATTTTTTGAAGTTACCTTGATGACCCGATGAAGCAAGAAAAGCTTTGGATTATACGTCTGATTTAATTGAAGCATTGCGTTCAGAGATTATAATTTATTCACTGAGTAGGAGACTGTGAAGTTCACCAAAAGTAACAAGAGGTGATCTGATTCGAATTGAAGTTGCAAAAGCATGATAATCAGATCCTAGACCACTAAGAATAGTAAGAAGAAGTTCATCATCTGAAATCTTGGAACCACAAGCATCTAATTGATTAGAAATTTTCTCAATATCAGAGATATATGTAGAAACTTTTGAAGATCCAAGCCTCATATTTTGTAGTTGAGTGCGTAATTGAATTGAGTGAACAGAAGATGAAGCACCAAATTTTTTTTACAAATTATCCCATAATTCCTTAGAGGTAGAAGAACCAGAGGCATGAACAATAACAGAAACAGAAATTGAAGCATTGAGAAGTAAAAAAACACATGTATCTTCATCTTGCCAAATTGAGTAATTCGGATTAACTGTTGGACCAGATCTAGTATCAGAAACTATGAATTGAGCAGGACAAGGAGTTGATCCATCAACATAGACAATAACATGAAATTTGTGAAGTACTGGAGTGATTAAAGATTTCCATGTTAAGAAATTATCATCCTGAAGTTCGAGAGGGATGATATTTGCTAATATATGAAGAGGAACAGATGTGATAGATGAATTTGTAGATTTAATTAAACTAGGACATGATCAATAAAATATGAAGATGAAGATAAAATCAGATTTAGATTTTGAAGATTGGAGAAAAGAAATCAGCGGAAGAGAATGGGTTACCTGAAAACCAGAGACTCGGTTTTCAATTTGATACCATAGTTTTGGTGAAGAAACGAATTTTCATCAACTGAGAAACAGAGAGTACAATGTTTTTTATACAAAGACAGTCCAGAGAGACGGTTAACGGTGCTGTTAACAGCTCATAGGAGACTAAGATATACAAATGAAAAGATGATATGTGTAAACTGTCAAATACAGTTAAAAACAGAAACTGCAAACAAAACGAACATTGCCTAGTACAGTAGTTTGCAATTAAAAATCACCATCTAGTGATGAGCAATAGCTACAAAAAAATGATTTTATTTGTGGTGAACAAATGAACCAATATTAGATATTCAATGAATATTCTTCACTGAAAAGAACAAAAAATATGAGACATGAGGAAACATCTTTGATGCATAACGGAGATGCATGGGAATATATATTTGTAGCTATAAGACACAGATCAATAAAAGGAGTCAAGAGACCCTTGAAAAGTAAAATCCAAGAACAAGTCAAGAACTTGTGAAAGAAGCATTCAGAAAGAAAAAAATAACGTCTCATGATAATACATCAATGATCATTGATATCATATGTCTATATATAGATCCGTAACAATGGATGGAGTTGTACAACATTAAACTTAGTATGACTACCGGTTAAAGTTTCCCGTCATACTTCAGAGGAAAAAAAATGTTGCAAGAATTAAAAAATTTAAACGCTCCATGTAACACCATGGTACACCGTCCAAATCCTTAATAAAAAAAACAAACAAAATTATTGAAAAACAAAATTAAAAATGTATTGATGAATCAAACATCTGATACTTTGAACTGGAGACTCGCTATATTTCTCACTCCACTGTATAAACAAACCACATAAAGAACACAATAAAACACCATATATAGCGTCCAAACTTTGGAAGAAATAGCAAAAACGATTAGATAACACAATCTAATCTTTGCGAATGAGTCAACCCAATCAATGTTGACGTCCGAAACGTAAGTGAATCAAATACATCATTGTTCACTGATAATAAACAATGAATATTGTAAACTTGGATAAAAATCCAAAATGAGATTTATCTGAAAGTCGAGAACGGATACTCATATCATCAAAATGGTATTCCTTGAAAGTCAAAACTAAACCATTATTATTAATGACATAAAATATAATTGGATCTTTATGGCAAACATGAACCAAGAATAAATTGCAATGAACGTATATTTAACCATCCATATTTTCATTGAACCAGTTGCTAAATAGCAACGAAGAAGAACGAAAACAACGAAAATAATTGTTACCTAATATATATATCAAGCGAACCAAATAAGCAAATCCGTTCGTTGGTGTTGAATGATTGAAAAATGGAAGCTCCAAAACAACTTCAATGCATGGTTTACCATTGTAAACACAAAAGGGATTTGTATAGTACTATAAAAAAAAAATCACAACAGAAACTTTGATCAGCAAAAGAAGGAAAAAACAAACAAACAAACTTTGATTGAAACCAAGAAAAAAATATCCACCGTTAGATGAATCTTTGAATCTGTTTCACATAAATAAGATATACACTCTGGTTAGGTAAAACCGTAACCGAACCGTGTACAAAGACTATGTCCAACATGGTTAGCCGAAACTAGCTGGTTTGAACTTAAAATCTTAATATTCATCTTCATGAACACACAAGACATTAACTCTGAGTCACGAACATGTGATCAAATAAGTCTAGTGTTTTTAGGGAATTAATCAAATGCTAATTATCTTGTAGAAATAATTTAAACGCACTTGAAAATATAATCGACATGATTAGTAGATACACAAGGTACAAATACATAGTAAATCGTGAGTCGGTTCAGTCACAGTACGCGCACCGGTTTGTAAAGATTTTAACCAAACCGAGTTTCGGAGTTCACAAAACTTTATAAGTTTGCGTACCAGTTTGGAAACCTTAACACTATCACCGGTTCCGGAGTTCATAGAACTAAATTGGTTTGCATACCGGTTTGGAAACGCTGCCGAGTTCAGGAACACATAACTATTTCAGTTTGCGTACCAGTTTGGAAACAAACCCGGTTCCGTAACCACAATTCAAGACTGGTGTTGGTGCAAAAATTAATCACCCCAACAATCTTCGAGATGTGTGTAAGATGATCCAATCGCCGTCATTGATTAGATTCTCCAAAGAATTGTTGATGAAAAGTGGAGGGGGGGGTACCTGCAAAGACACTCGATGCTAAAATCAACAAGAGTTTTATGCAACTAAGTTGTGGAAGAAAGGAATAGAAATTGTGTACCTTTTGAGTTGGATTTTAGCCTCTATTTATAAACCTAAAACCCTAATTTGGTTCCATAATAACCCTAATATCCAGAATAACCACCAAGATTTGTACTTATCCTTGAAGATTCTTGTCCATGGCGATCATCTTACGAAGACGAAGAACTACTCGAGGAATAAGTGGAACTTCATCCGACAAAAAGGTATGTGGAGACTTGAACTTATCTGTCACTCAAAAGTCTACTCTATCTCCTATTCTTGAGACAAAGTCGTATAAGTATGATAGTTTTCATACATACACATTTGCTATTTCGAGCCGAGTTTACTCGAGAATCTTTTTTTTCGAAATATGTGTTGGTGAGCTTTTGCTTTAACCATTTTCATCTTTACCCGTGACGAAAGTCATGATGACGTTTCAATCTTGAAAATAGCTTTGATGACGATAGTCGTGAATAACGATTGTTATAACATTATAGAAGAATGTTTCAATGATTGAAATGTAGAGTTGAGATTACCAAATATGGATATAAGCATATATAGTGTGTTTGCACATTAGTGTATAAATCCATGTGCCGGAAACCAAGTGCGTGCATATGTGTGCATGCGGTATTGGTGAAGGAGACAGGTTGAGTACGCGTACTCACGGAAGTTTTCATACCGAAAATTTCTGCTGGAGTTTGTAAGTTTGCAAACTAGTAAACCAGTCACCTTAGGTATGCATACCCGTACGCGTACCCACGGAAGTTTTCGAACCGAAAATTTCTGCCGAGTTTGTAAAATCAAATCCGATAGCCAAAGTACGCATACTCGTACGCGTACCCAAGCTGGTTATTTCTCAAATCGGTGGTTCGTGAGCTTAAAACAATAAATTATAAGGAATGCAATCTTTGCAAACCGTGGCTATATTGTTCATGAATTGATTCAAGTGAATCAAACTGATTTTGTTTCAATTGTGTCTATGAATAAAGACCTAAGCAATTGAACAACTCTTGAACTAGTTCTTATGAGTCATTTGAACTAGTTATGAGAAAGATGGATACGGTTAATATGAAAGTGCTCATATGGCTAACCATTGGTTAACTATTTATGAACCAACTAAGTGTACACGTTTAGGTACGGTTACTCAAACCTAAATGAATACATTTCATTTGTGCGTGACAAGCTAAGTTTCGATCAAACGGTTGAAAGATATTAACTTGGTTGAATCAGGTTTTTCATCTAACGGTTATTATTGAATGCTTTGTTACCAAGGTAACTTAGATTGCAAACTCTGATTTGAAAACTATATAAAGGAGACATCTAGCAACTGGAAAAAATAATCCCCACACCTCCTGTGTGATACTAGTTGGTTTTGCTAGAGTCGATTCTCCTTTAACCTTAAGTTTCTTCTCGAGACCCTGTAGGTTAACGACTGAAAGACTTCATTGGAATTGTGAAGCCAGACGAAACTACTTTCTTGTAGTTGAGCGATCTGATCTTGCCATTTTCTATCATACGAGTTCAATTGAATAATTGACTTGAGATTATATCTCCGATAGGGCAAGATAAAAAGAAATCACAAACATCTTCGTCTCATCGTCTGTGATTCCACAATATCTAGTTTCGCTACCATACGATTTAGATTATTGTGAGGTGATTGATAATACTAGGCAGTTCTTCGGGAATATAAGTCCGGGTTATCAATTAGTTCTTGTTCACCTTGATTTATCAAAATACGGAACAAAACTCATAGGTTTATCTGTGGGAGACAGATTTATCTATCATTGTAGACCTTTCTGTGTGATACAAATTTGTTTATTAAAGTCTTCGACTTTGGGTCGTAGCAACTCTTAGTTGTGGGTGAGATCAGCTAAGGGAATCAAGTGCGTAGTATCCTGCTGGGATCAGAGATATAAGGAGCGCAACTGTACCTTGAATCAGTGTGAGATTTATTAGGGTTCAACTACAGTCCAGACCGAAGTTAGTTTGTAGTTGGCTAGTGTCTGTAGCGGCTTAATACAGTGTGGTGTTCAATCTGGACCAGTCCCGGGTTTTTTACGCATTTGCGGTTTCCTCGTTAACAAAACTTAAATGTCTATGTGTTATTTCTATTCCGTATTATATTTTGTTATATAATTAAAATATCACAGGTTGTGCGTTAAGATCAATCAATTAGAATATCCAACCTTTGGTTGTTGATTTACATTGATGGACACTTGGTTATTGGTCTTTGGTACCATCCAAGTTTATCTCTCTAGTATTTCATAAAGACTCGCAGATTTCCATTTGCTTGAGTAAAGATCAAATCAAGAGATAGAGATATTAACTCCTTGATATACTTTTTATTAAGATTGAGTCTGACTGTCTAGTTGATTCTCTTAAAAGTATATTAGAGTTAGTCCATAAAGATTGCTAATAGAAATATTGGGTGAGGTTGTTGTACCCTCGTTTTTTCATATCTTAAAAGATCCTTATATATCTTGTCAATATTTGAGTTTATCCTGGAAGATCCTTGTCTATCTTCACAAAATTTGAGTATATCCTAGAATATCCTCGTCTATCTTCATAGGATTTGAGTATATCTTAGAAGATCCTTATTATCTTCACAAGATTTGTGTATATCCCCTCAACATTTGTATCTATCTTGAAAGATCCATATTTATCTCTTCGAGATTCGTATCTATCTTGGAAGATCCTTGTCTATCTTCCAAGATTTGTGTCTATCTAAAACTGACTTCTACAATAAGTCCTTTGGGCTTCTATAACAAGCTAGACTGGGCTTCTATATTAAGCCATGTGGGTTTCCTCTATAAACCCACCGGTTTCCACAATAAACCAAACTGAGCTTCCATAATAAGCCATGTGGGTTTCCTCAATAAACCCACGGGTTTTCATAAAAAACCAAACTGGGCATCCATAATAAGCCATGTGAGTTTCCTCAATAAACCCACGGGTTTCCATAATAAACCAAACTGGGCTTCCATAATAAGCCATGTGGGTTTCCTCAATAAACCCACGAGTTTCCATAATAAACCATCGGGCTTCCTTAATATGTCTGATTGGGCTTCCTCAATAAGCCAAACAAGTTTCTTCAATAAACTGTGTTTCACCGTTATGCAATAGCTTGTGTTGTATGCACGTGCACCATTTTAATTCTCAACTTGTTGACGGATTAAGAAAATCAAAAGAACTAACCTTCGCGGCACGTTCAAATTTTCCCTATGTCTTTTATTGGATAACCTTTAGTGGCCTTAGACAACTTGTTGTGTCGATTTGCCCCACGGTCGGCTTAATAATTCAAAGAACCAAAAATGTACTTAACCATCTCACAAGCCACTGTTCTTCAATCACCAAACACGTTCAAAGTACCAATAATGTACTTAAAGATCCATATGATAATTACCCAAACGCCAAACAGATCGGTATGTTTATGTCCTCTTGCTATTCCTTTAGCTAACAAATAACCTACATGTTGGTGTGACATCCACGATACACTTCGCACCCTGTAAAATAGTCACTACCACCATGATCGATAGGAATTTGCCTCTCACTCGAATGCAGGCTACTCCCGTATCTTGCTAGGCACATTGATTGCACATATGCTCCCGTAATGGCCTTGAATTTGCCGACTCAACGCTCATGTGTCTGCGAATAATGAATGTACGACAATCTCCAGTGTACAGGTTGACTGTCATTAGCTTTTTGTCATAGATTTTCTTTCTTGTAAGCAAAAAACACTTTGTTTTTGTCTTTCTCTATATTAGAAAAACATTCCAAGTATTTCCTCTATATGTATTCTTTAATATTTTTCCTTCGCTCCTTTCGCTCCATTTTAGCTTCAGCTTAATTATATCGTAACACATTGTTTTCGCCTTTCTCTTTATTAGAAAGACATCGCAACAATTTCCTTAATAACCAAAATACTTCGCCTTTGTCTTTCTCTTTTATAGAAAAACATTGCACGTATTTATTTAATAAATACATGCAAAAAGTGTTCTCATATGTGATTATAAATTCGATTTACAATGTAACAAACTAGTGAGGATTTACCTCCCAAGGCGTTCGTTCGTCCAACCCTAGCCGCCCCCATTACTTAAATTGATACTGAAAAAGATGTCTTCTATTTTTCGACTTCTTTAAACAAGTTGCATTTGATTGCATGCTTGGCGACACTTTAGCCGCCCCCATTATCTGTAGAGATATTTAATAGCAAAGACGCCCCCAGATGAAGCAGGAAATAGATCTATTATATCCTTCCCTCACTTGCTAGATGGCTCTGGGCTTATAATCAGGTATTTTTTCCGTTGATATCTCTAATTCTGGGTCATCATGTACCCAAGAAACTTCCCAAATGTGAGTCCGAAATAACATTTCGCGGGAATTAGCTTCATCCCATATTGTCAAAGTCGATCGAAGGTTCTTTTCAAATCCATAAGGTGAGATTCCTTCTTTTTGGATTTGACCACCATATCGTCGATGTAAACTTCCATGGTTTTCCTAATCATATCTTTGAACATTTCATCCACAAGACGCTGATAAGTCGCCCCTGCGTTTTTCAAGCCGAAAGGCATGAAGAGGTAACAATATATCCCTTTGTCTGTTATGAAAACAATATGTTCTTGATCCTCCTTGAATACCGGAATTTGATTATATCCAGAAAAATCGTCCATAAATGACAGTCTTCCGAAACCCGATGTGGCATCTACTAAATCAACAATCCTGGGCATTGGATAAGGATCGCTTGGGCATGCCTTATTCAAGTTTGTAAAATCGATACATACCCTGCTTTTCCCATTTTTCTTTGGAACTGTTACAACATTTGCTAACCACTTCGGATATCTAACAGGTTTTATGATCCTAGCCTCTAGCATCCTATCAATTTCCTCAGCTACCTTTGCCTTCCGTTCTGGAGACATCTTTCGCGGCTTTTGCCTTACTGGTTTCAATCCTTCACTGATATTCAACCAATGGCACGCAATGTCAGGATCAATACCTGGCATGTCTCTGAGGCTCCAGACGAAGACATCTCTATTATTCTTCAATAGGGTAATCAGGATTTCACTTTCGCCTAACGATAATTCTGCCCCGATAAATGTTGTTTGCTCCTTTTGATCCCCAATTTGTACTTCTACCAACTCCTCAATAGTTGGCGGTCCTTCCTTTTCTCTTCCTTGATAAGAGGTCGGGAAGCACTGTGATTGCTAAATTTTCTTTTAGTATTTCCGAGCCCTTTAGTTCGGACTTTCTATACTCCTCCATTGCACTTTCGTGACATTTATGAGATGCCACCTTATCGCTTCTAATTTTCATCACTCCTGCTGGAGTAATGAATTTCAAACACTGGTGGATAGTGGAAGTTACTGCCCCCATTGCATGAATCCAATCACGTCCTATGATAGCATTGTAGGGTGCACAACAATCTAGCAATGAGAAATACTGCATATCTGTCCCTCCTCCCACCATCATAGGTAGATTAATTCTTCCCATTGCTGTCATCGTTTCACCACTAAATCCGATGATAGGGTTATCATCTTCTTCAACTTGGCTCTCATTCAGACTCATTGAAGAGTATGCTCCCGTGAATATGACGCTAATTGAACTTCCAATATCGACTAGAACTCGACGTACCTTGTACATTCCAATGAGAGCTAAAATCATGATCGCATCATCATGTGGTTGATATACTCCAGCAATGTCAGCGTCTGAGAAATATATCTCAGTCTTTCCCTCTTCTAAAGTCTCTGTACCAATCAGATCGGCATAGTCGACCTTGTTCGATATTCGCCAATCATTAATATGACGCAACTTCAATCGTGTAGCATTTTCCTGAGCCTTTCTCGAAGTTTAATTGACTCTTGTGTGGCTTACTCTGATCTCTCGTAAATCTAGTGTGTGGGCCAGTGTGTTGACCTGTGCTGAATTCTTCTTCATGTATTGCTGCAGCTTTCCTTCTTCAATCATCCTTTGGACTTCTGCTGCGAGCGTACGACAAGCATTTGTATTGTGCCCATGATCTTGGTGATGAGCACAATATTTATTCTTATCTCTCTTATCCCTTGTTTCCATTGGTAATGGTTTTGGAATGGGTAGAGAGTATTTAATCTTCTTAAAAAGTTCGCTAAGTCCAATATTCAATTTGGGAAACTTTACTTTTGGCTTTTCTTGAGTCTATTGAGAATCTTCTTCGTTTCTCGTTTTCCTCGCATGACCTTCATGGCTCTTTCTTTTGGTATTTCCATCAAATTGTTGCTTCGGTTTTGCGTGTCCCTCAGCTCCGGACCTTTTTGTTGTTCGTAATAACTTTGCTTTCTTTTCCTTCGCAGCTTTCGCATACCTATTAGCCTTGTCATACATCTCTTTGAGGGTACTGACTGGTTGAACTGTTAATGAGTTGTAAATTCCAAACTCATCATAATCCAATGTGTTTTTGTACGCTTCTATTAAAAACCCCTTGTCAACCTTTCCGACTTCATTAACTTCCTGACGGAACCTCCTATTAAAGTCAAAAAGACACTCGCCAGGCTCAACGTGCAAGAGGAATAAACGGCTTCTTACCTTTTTGCTCCCGAGGTTAATCTTATATTCCTCGAAAAACGCATCCGACAACATTCCGAAATTCTTAATCGAATTTGAATCTAATTGTGAGTACCAAGTTAGAGCCTTACCTGTCAAGGTTATTGAAAAGGTTCTGCAGAGTAGTTCGTCGTTGTACCCCCACAAACTCGTTGAGGCTTGAAATCGTTGGACATGCTCCCCTGGATTTCCATTCCTTCCGTCAAAAAATTCCATGAATTGAGGTTGGCTGAAGTTCAAGGATGGGCGGAAACGCCTTATCTTATCAACAAATGGGGAGTCCATTGACTTCCTCATCGGTAAGATTTGCTGCTCTTCATCTTTGGATTGCTTTTAGGATAAAAATTTATCAATCATTTCACTAAGACTTTTTTTGCTGAGTTCTTCGGCTCTCACCGAGTCTCCTTCAGTTTCTTTGCGAATCCACTCATTCCTGATAGGATCCGTCCCGTTTTGAACGGTCTCTTTCACGCCTAGATCTCTTTGAGTGACCATCATTGATATGATCATCCCTTTGTCTATGTCTCATGTGATTTGTTCTTGCTCGTCTATCTTGGTCCACTGTATAGTAATGATCATCGTCGGGTATATAACGATCATAATAGCCATCATCATGGTGATCACGACTTTGATAATCATTTCTGACATCCTCATCTCTTCTTTCATCATTTCGGCCGAGCCAACGATCGCCAAGAACTTCGTCCCCTCTGCGTGGGTTGTCTCGTTCTCGATGAGCACGACGGTTTGACCTATCACTTCAGGAATGCGGGATAGCTGCTTCTTTAAGCTCTTTTCTTTTCTCCAACGCAATTTTGAGTCGCTTGGTTTCCCTTTCCAACTCCTGGAAACTCTCACGCAACGTCAAGTCGATAGGAGTCACTTGTGGATTGTTAACTTGTGCAGCTTGTGGGTTGTTAGCTTGCACAGGCTGTGGGTGAGTCCGCACTCCTCTATTAGCGATGTCCTCTTGACGAAGCTGCTGGATGCTTGGGTGTTGACTTTGAGTCCCTCTTTGTCGATTGAGGATTTCGCTATGGGTCCGGGGAGGCGATCTATGTAAGTGAACATTGTTTCCCCTGAGACTTGGAGTGGATCTCACAGAACGAGCGGCAGATGCTGTTGATGAAAGTGATGTTCCCTTCCATCCCTTTCATCTTCATAAGTATGGACGACATCGCTCCTTAAAATTCGATTGTTGGCATGCTGATTTGAAGGATTTCCGGTAGGTGCATCAACGTCCATCTCAAGTCTATTAGCTCCTAAAGAATTCATATGTTATTCTTTTTGCTTAACAACTTTTCTCTCCGCGACGTTTCTGAAAACTTTCTGAAACTTTTTCCGAAAAAGTTGTAAACTTTCTGCAACTTTTGAATCGCAACGTTTCTGTAAACTTCTTGTAACTTTCTATGAAAAAGTTGTAAACTTTCTGCAACTCAGCGTCGCGATGATTCAGTAACTTTTTTCGAGAATGTTGTTAACTTCCTGCAACTTCTGGATCACAACGATTCTGATAGCTTTCTTCGAAAACGTTGTAAACTTCCTGCAACTTCTGGATCACAACGTTCCCTGTCAAAAGGCCCTTAACAACGTTTAGAGTTTCTGAACTTTCTGCAACTTTTCTGAACTTTCTGCAACTTTTCTGAAAAACGTTGTGTACTTCTAATTTTTTCTTTTTGAAACCCTAATTTTGAAGAACCCTTGGATATAAAAAATTTTCTCAAAGGGGGAGCACGATTTTTTGCTCGGATCCCCTTAGTCGGCGCCAAAAGATGTTGGTGCAAAAATTAATCACCCCAACAATCTTCGAGATGTGTGTAAGATGATCCAATCGTCGTCGTTGATTAGATTCTCCAAAGAATTGTTGATGAAAAATGGAGGGGGGGGGTACCTGCAAAGACAATCCGATGCTAAAATCAACAAGAGTTCTATGCAAGTAAGTTGTAGAAAAAAGGAATAGAAGATGTGTACCTTTTGAGTTGGATTTTAGCCTCTATTTATAGGTCTAAAACCCTAATTTGGTTCAATAATAACCATAATTTGGTAGTTATCCAGAATAACCACCAAGATTTGTACTTATCCTTGAAGATTCTTGTCTATCTTGAAAGATCCTTATTTATCTTGTCAAGATTTGAGTTTAACCTGGAAGATCTTTGTCTATCTTCACAAGATTTGAGTGTATCCTAGAAGATCCTTGTCTTTCTTCATACGATTTGAGTATATCTTGGAAGATCCTTACTATCTTCACAAGATTTGTGTATATCCCCTCAACATTTGTATCTATCTTGAAAGATCCATATTTATATCTTCAAGATTCATATCTATCTTGGAAGATCCTTGTCTATCTTCCAAGATTTGTGTCTATCTGAAAATGACTTCTAAAATAAGTCCTTTGGGCTTCTATAATAAGCTAGACTGGGCTTCTATATTAAGCCATGTGGGTTTCCTCTATAAACCCACCGGTTTCCACAATAAACCAAACTGGGCTTCCATAATAAGCCATGTGGGTTTCCTCAATAAACCCACGGGTTTCCATAAAAAACCAAACTGGGCTTCCATAATAAGCCATGTGGGTTTCTTCAATAAACCCACAGGTTTCCATAATAAACCAAACTGGGATTCCATAATAAGTCATGTGGGTTTCCTCAATAAACCCACGGGTTTCCATAATAAATCAATCTGGGCTTCCATAATAAGCCATGTGGGTTTCCTCAATAAATCCACGGGTTTCCATAATAAACCAAACTGGGATTCCATAATAAGCCATGTGGGTTTCCTCAATAAACCCACGGGTTTCCATAATAAACCATCAAGCTTCCTTAATATATCCGGTTGGGCATCCTCAATAAGCCAAACAAGTTTCTTCAATAAACCGTGTTTCACCGTTATGCAATAGCTTGTGCTGTACGCACGTGCACCATTTTAATGGGATACAAACAACTGGTTTGCATACAAGTATGCATACCAATCCGGTTCACGAGTTAAACATGATACACATAAGAATATGTGTACCAATAACCTGTAAGTCGATATACAACTACTCTGCTTCGGTACGAGTACATGTAATACAGGTTCATACATGTAACAATTTTCCCAGTAAAACTAATACCACTGTCTTGTATCTGAATCTATAATAGTTCTATATTTCTCTCTAAATTGATTTGAACATTCCTGAATAACATCAATGACACATATCACTGTTCCAGGCTATTTCTGAATGATAAACTTGAATCATGATTTTGATTCTGAACAATAAATTGTCCTTTACCGAAATTCATCAAGTATGAACAAATGTTCATTAAGCTTAGTCATTATATTTCGAGAAATTCGTAAACTAGATAATTAGTACTCGACTCGAAATTCTTGTCTATGCATAATAGTCTAATTAGTTATGTGACATCGTATCAAATGATAGGAAAGTGAATATAACTTGAGATATAGGTGGTTTAGTCTTCCCTTACCTTTTGTTGATGAAATTCTCCAAAAGCTTCGGTTGATCTTCGCCTTCAAACGGTAGAACGCAATGATGACTGTCGTGATCTCAAGTACATTTCTTTCCTAGTCCGAGACTTAACTAATTGTAGACTAGAAATCAAGATATAGTTTTGACAACTTTGACGACAAGCTTGAGATAGCAACACTTGTGAGTTCGACCGACCAATGATGTAACAGCCTTGATCAGAGTTACTGGTGCCTTTAGTATTTGTACATGTCTGCCCTGAATAAAACACCGGGTACCCTTATCCATCTCCATACAACTATCAATCTCGGAGAACCGACAAGCTTAACTTCTCATTTCGCCCTTTACTTCTTCGTATGACGTCGGATCATTATTTCGATGTTGGCTTCGTCTTTTCGTCCTCTTCAAGATAATGAGAAGAATTTCTGGATTTGAATGATTTCCACGTGGTCTTTGGCCCTTCTCCATTTGTAGTCTTCACTTTTCTAGCTATTTTCACTTCTTTTCGGATCATTCACCAAATAAAATATATAAACTTGAATACAAGCATTATACAAGATAATATGCAAGAGTTGTCGATAAACAAATATGGAGTTGACACTCTAAACATGTAAATTAAGCACTTATCATTAACACCCTGAGAAAATATTGGTCCTACTTTAGAAGCCTATTTAAAAATAAACACAAACATAAATCTCCTCGTGTTTTGGAAACACCACAACCCCTCATCCTCGCATGGGTTAAAAAAAATTATGAATTCGTTCCAAAGATAACATGTATCCCGGCGACACTTTTTAGATTTCACAACCTACGGACCGTGGCCCAAAAATTGACTTGAGTCTAGGGGGCCCTCGCAATAAAAATAACAAATATCCGTTAAAATATTTTTGGTGTTCGCAACCCATGAACCGCAACCTCACAACCACGCATAAATTAACTGATAAACTCATGGATGACCCAGATTCCAACCATTCCCATCTTAAATTAAATATTATTTCCTAGTTTGATGTTTGGACCCCTTATGGTCCGAATTAGCTTTTGGTTCCTTCTACAAAGTTGTAAATATTCATTAGACTTATTTAATGAGTTATAAAACCAATCTAATTGAATTAGTAAATCTTATCTATGCTAAAGATAGAGAATGCAAAGGGGTAGAACCATTAGATAGAATTGCATGATTCTTGTGTGAGCCATTGTGGCTAGATTCTTAGAGTTCTCGTGTGATTAACAGTTAGTTATTAACAACGATCGATTCAAATGATGAATCAGTGGATAATGGATCTCGAGGTAGACGAGGCTTATCATCAAAACAGGTGGGAACTCTTGTAACCTTCTTGTAATCATTAAGTTTATTTTCAACAGTGAGCATGATGTGCCTTTACTTCTTGTGAGCATAATTGTGTGTAATTGAATGGGCATGAGTTACGATATGCGTTACCTAGTATCCCCGCAGGGAGTGTCTATGGTTTCTCCATGGATCCTTGGTAAGTCTTATTCATCACGGGAAGTGTAAATATAATTACAATTAAAAAATTGCAATTTCAACCTTAGAATCATTACAGGTGTTAACCAGATCCTTAACAGTTTCAGCTTAAAACGACCTTTGTTTATTCATACTCATAGCCACCCTTTTTAAATATCCACTCATTGAGATTTATTCTTTGTCATCCTCTTCATCAAGAACAATTTTTTCATGGGGTCTCTTTGAGATGCTCATTCTTACAGGTATAAAAATAGTTGAAGGGATGCTATCAACTATATACTTTTTCATAGACAAGATTTACAAGATAATTAGGAAACCAATAACTTCTTTGATAAGGAATCAACTAAAGTTCCCTTAAGTAATACGCGAACCAACCAACAAGGGGTTCTCGGACCGTTCAAGGAATAATACAAATGACATGATCATTCAAGGCCCATTATAAGATAAACTTGTATCATTACCAATGCATAAATTGACTCCATGTATAAGTTTAAGTATAAAGATATGATTAGAGGGATTCTAAAACATAGTTGCACATCATCTTGCCCATACATCCTGTTCTGTCTCTTGCTTAGGGGTCAAATAGGCAGGGAGAAATATTTAAGAAGCATAACATGATTTGATACCCACATCAAGTCATTATATTTTGGACTCAATACAATGTGGTTCCACCAAGTTAAAATACCTTAACTCAATTAAAGGTGTTCATAAAGATACTGAATATACCTTGATCAGAGCAAGGCTCTCAACAAACTGATTTTGTTCCTTAGTATTTATGAAGATAGAAATATAGGACGAAAATCCTTTTAACATGTGGTAAGAGAAATCCAAAATTAAAAACTTGAGCATCCTCATTGTTGGAATTGTCAAGTTCGACAATTGTGCACTCCTCGTATCTCTTAAGTTAGATTTTGAGGATGCACCTGTCAATACACTAAGTAGTGACAGGGTGAGGTTGTAATTCACCATTTTCATTTAGAATGATTACTCCGAGTTTATTTTTCTTATGACGCGATGATTCTTACCTTTTGCATATTTTTCTTTAGAGCCCCTTTTAGAGGAATTATTGAACTTCGAAACTTCTCCATAGGAGGGTAAAAACCTTTCCTTCCAAGTTCACAAGAATATTCTTTAGAAAGAGATTTTTCCAAGGATGAAAGACGTGGTCCTCTAAAAATCCATGTAAGAGGTCCGAGACATCAGGTTTCCGAGCCCAGGATACAGATTTATCAGGTTAACTCCTCTTATTAGTAGGAAGTCTGATATTAATATTATCCTTGTGCCAGGAAATTGTACCATGAGAGTTGCTAGGTTTATGAAATATTTGAGAAGAACTCTGAATATTTGTATCATAAGTGTTTTTGCTGATTGTGCAGTCTGGATCAATATGAGATGTTGACAAGACTTTTACCTCTTTGATTGTAAATGAAAATGGAGATTAAAAATCTACTTCTTCTATGAATCCATTGCAAAATAGCCCTATTTACCACAATGAGAACAAAACTGCAAGGAATCAGAAGATGTACAAGAAACATGATCTCGATTTGAAGCTCTCTTAGATGTTGTCTTATGATGTATATTTCGACATAGTGTAACAGTAGGACTAGGAGTGACTTTTTCAACACTAGATATGTTCTTCGAGAGATTATCAGATACAATAGATGTCAAAGAAGGTTTACATCTTAATATAGAATTTTCTTTCACACGGACCTACACTGCTCCTGAAATAGTATGAGATCAGATTCAGTCTTTTCTTTCAGTGAACGTAGGACATCCAATTTAGAGGAATGAGTCTCAACTAATCGTTTTTCTCGAGCAGCAATTCATGTGACGGTATATTTAAGACTACTAACATTTTCTCTCCTTACTTTAAGTTCCTGAACAAGTTTATTGATATTGTCATAAAATGATTCAAAAACTTCACAAAGATCACGTTCTCTGTTAAAATGTCGGTTGAGTTCATTAACAAACTGAGCATACTTCTCTCGGAGGTCTTTTATCAGAGAGGATTGTCATTCGATGATCTTAGATATGTCATTGCAAATTCTGAAAAGATCCCCTTTTGTTTGTAATTTAGAATCTTTAGGAAACTTGGAGAAAATATCTTTAGAGATTGAGGACACGTGTTCTTTACCTATGGATTCAGAAGAATCGACCAAGGATTATCCCTTGAGGTAAGTCCCAAGCATTTGGCATAATCAAATCCATTGGACGTCATTAGAGTACGTGGATACAGATTTAGAACACTTACAAACACATAATCATTAGGTATAAGGTGTTTCCTGCTCTAATACCAATTGAAAAGAATAAGGTACCAAGTACACCACCAACTTTTTCGGTTGAAACCTGTATGGACAAAACCTAATACAACTGCAAGTAGAACAACTTAATAATCATTGACAATATGTATACAAAGTTTATATCTATATCTCTTCTCAATCAGAAAGTCTAGACAAAAATAAACAAAATTTCTAGTGTGTCTTATGCTTTTCCTTTTCCGCATTATATTGTTTATCCTTATAATAGGAATAACACAAGTAGTACATAATCAATATAGATAATTTAATGCTTATCATTTGGTATCAAGAACAAGGTTTTTTCTTATTGAATTCATATCTTGAAAGATAGATTGCAAGTTTCATACTTGTTGAAATTCAGATATGACTAGATTGATCTTGGATATTGATTTTTGAGATCGCCTAAGAACTCTTATACGTAATCAGGTTCACGGACCTTTGGTCTAAAACTGGTGGGACTTTTGTTGAATTCGTATCTTGAAAAATAGATAACAAGATTTTATCTTGTTGGTATTCGGATCTTAAAAAGTTCGGGTACGTACTAGGTTGACCTTGACTTACAATTAGGAACAAGAATCTTATTATTAGAGATCTAAACATATTTATTGTACAAGGATTGTACATGCAGGTTCACGAACAAAAAAGTTGGTGGTGTACTATGTCCCCTCTCTTTTTCAATTGGCACGTAAGCATGTTAGAGCAACATTCAATTGAACCAAATCAAGCGCGTATATATCAAGTTTGGTTGTTTAATAGCTATTGACTTTGAGTTGTTGAACTTCTATCCAAGATCTTTAAGCGATATTTATTGAAAACATAACACCCGAAGTTTAGATGACTTGATCAGTCTAATAATCCAAATAAGATATGGTTTATGTGACTTTTTCCACATGAACAAAGATTTAGTCGGACACCTTAATTGGCACCAAAATGTAGTTGGTAAAAGATAGACGACTATACCCGAAGGGTTATGAACTACAAAGCTAAGACTAAACAATTGTAAAAACAAAAAATAACTAAGTAGAGTGAAAGTAAGACGTCATTGTAGAAGGTCGCGGTTTACATTGTAACGATCTTAGCCCAAACCCATTATTAGGATTATTCAAATCTTAACGTAGTTTAACTTCTATTTTCCATGAGATATTTAAGATCAAGGATGTTTGTCCCTTGATCCTTATAAATAGAATAAATTCTTTTGTCATTTGGTGCATTTTGAATATTTCTTCACTATCTTGACGATTTTGTCTTTGTTTTTTAGAGTTAATTTTCTTTTCGTTTTAAGAACGATTTTTTTCTTCACTTTAATGGTGATTCTTTTAACTTTGATGCTTGTTTTTCCAGATTCATGTACATCGACGATTAAACACGACAAATAACCTAACTATGGGAGGTTTTGCTAATTAGCGATCTCTTGGTGAAGTAATGCAAATTAGACATCTTTAAAGGGACGAAAACGTAAAATACCCCGGAGATTTAAGCCATCCGAGTTCTCGTTCATATGTACAAAACTAAGTGCTACAAACTTATCTTTTGGAGCATCTCTTGTATATTAAAGAATACAAGTATCCAAAATTATCGGAATTAATTACATCATCATTTCTCTCTACTTTTCGCGCAAAAAATTAATACATTTGAAGTTTGACTTTTGCTTTGGGATATACATATAAATTGGTATCTTTATTTGTAATGGGTTATGATATGTTTGTATTTAATTTTTTTTTTTTTTTTTTGTAAATGATCATGTAATCATCTTTTAGATCGCATAAGATGTGACCGGATTATCATAAAATAAAACAAAATAATTAGAACAGAAAAGTTGATGCGCTCGAGGAGGTCCCAGGTTCGAGTCTCCGATGGCACAATATTGCAGAATTTGTCATGGAAGGTAGAGTTAACTTACCCCCCTCCCGACATAATCTCAACCCCCTATTCGCTTCGGTTCCCTTGGCTAGGTTCCTCATGAGGCTCGCTGGTAGGCTAGTACGGCAACCTGTTAAATTAATGTAATAGTACGTCTTTAGAGCTTAGCTTGTTGGGCTTCCAACTAGTTTCATGTAATAATCGTTAACCAATGATTTTCTATATTAGTACATAAATATAAATTTGTATAACCCCGTGCCAAACGATGCTAGTATTTTACTCCCTCCGTTATTTTTTAAAAGGCCGGTTTGGGATAGCGGGAAGATTAAGGTTTTTAATAAAACCAATCATTTCCGCAGTTATTTCGTATTTTTCCTTTTTGCCCTCTCTCCCGATAAATTCCTCTTTCCGAAAACAAACGAAACTGAGAAACCAATTTTCCAAATTCAAAATTCGAAAGTTAATCACCCCATCAATAATTTTCCATGGATTTTAATCTGCTCCTGTTTTTAATTTAGGGTTTTCACCCAATTCAAATTTGTTATCAGATATCTTATTCTTCCCCATCTCCTTCTTTTGGTCGTTTTACTTCATCCTGCTGGTTTTCACCCAATTCAAATCTGTTCAATTGATTGGTTAGATTGAGGTTTATCAAGAGCTTGGGTTGGTATTAAAGAAAGTATGTGTTTAGTTTGTAGGTCTGCTTGGTTAAGTACAAATGCGATAAGATGGGTTTCAAGTAGTTTATGCTATAGAGGGTTCTTCTGCTGCGAACTGTGAAGAGAAGTTTGTGATGGGTTTCAAGTAGTTTCTGCTATAAAGGGTGCTTCTGATGGTTGTTGGTGATTTGATGATTTTCGTGTATTGATGGAAGAGAAATTAGTGTGATGAATTCTTTTAGGCAGTAACAACAAGTGGCTATTATTCTCAGTGTGTGTCAATGGGGATTCACCCTTTACGTGTTTGATAAAATTACCAAGTGAAATGGGTTTCGACTTGAATCAAATTCCTGAGGATAATCTATCTTAAGGTAATTTTCCATCAACTACAATTGCAATTACTCCTACAATTCCATCTCCAATTACAATTCCATCTCCAACTATTAGAGATCTAAATCAATATTGTCTCGTCGATTTAAACGAATGTTACCCGGGAGAAAATGATGATGGTGATAGTGAAGAAGAAGAATAAGAAGAAGAAGAACAAGAAGAAGAAGAACAAGAAGGAGGAGGAGGAGGAGGAGGAGGAGGAGGAGATACACTGTCCCATTAACACCATTGCAGAACCAGAACCTATTCGCCATGGAAATAAGAAGAAAAATTTAACTTCTGATATGAAGAGAAGGATTCTTGAAAAATTGATGCAAGGAAGCACAGATGGGAGACTTCACAGGGGAGTTATCACTGATACTGCGGCTCGGTTTGAAGTTGGTTTTAGAACGGTTTCGAGATTATGGCATGATGCAAAACTGGCTAATGCAAATGAAGATGTGGTTGATATCTCTTCTAAGATGGTCAATAGAGTTGGTAGAAAGAGAATTGAATTAGATTTAAATAGAATTCAGTTGATACCTCTTCGCAAACGAACAACAATAAGAGGAATATCACACGAACTAAACTTGTCAACATCAACCATACATCGACTAATCAAGGATGGAAATCTTCGACCACATTCAAATGCCTTGAGGCCGGGACTTACGGATGAAAACAAGATAGCAAGGGTGAATTTTTGCTTAAAAATGATAGAAAAAGGTATGACCCAATCTTCAAATTCATTCATTGACATGTTGGATCGGATTCATATAGATGAAAAATGGTTTTACATTACAAAAAGAGCACAAAAGTATTATCTTCATGCCGAAGAAGAAGAGCCTTTACACACGTGCAAAAGCAAAAATTTTATCACCAAAATCATGTTTTTAACAGCCGTGGCTCGTCCTCGCTTGGGTTTTGATAGTAAGATCGGAATATGGCCTTTTGTGGTTAAAGAAGCCACAAAAAGGAGCAGCAAAAATCGCAAATCTGGGACAATGGAAACCAACGCAATGAAATCTGTTGACAAAGAGGTTATGAGGTGTTTTTTGATTGAGAAATTGCTGCATGCTATCAATAAGAAATGGCCGTTTAATAATTGTAAGAAAATATTTATACAACAAGATAATGCAAAACCACATGTCTACGAGAATGATAGAGAATTTTTGGAAGCGGTTAGAAGTTACGGGTTAGATATCGAGTTGTTGTGTCAACCTACGAACAACCCCGACTTGAATGTTTTAGACCTTGGGTTCATCGGCGCTATTTCTGCACTTCATCATACTGATGCTCCAACCACAGTAGACGAGTTTATCGCAAGTGTTACGAGAGCGTTTGAAAATTTCTCGGTTGAAGACGCAAACAATGTTTTCATAACACTACAATCTTGCATGAAGGAGATTCTTAGAATCAAGGGTGGGATTCACTACAAGATTCCTCATACGCATAAATGGCGTTTAAATAGAGATGTCCAACTCCCTAATGTACTTGAGTGTGATCCTCAAGTATTGAATGAGGCAAGGAGTCTGTGTGTTTGTGCATTGGGAAATCATGTATCTGCCTTGGGAAATGATGGATTTACGGTGTAGAGTTTCATGATGGATAACTGTGATCAGGTTCTGACACTTCAAAAGCATTTATTACCAGCAGATACTAGCACACATTTCTGTAAGGTCCATGTTATCCATAGGACTAACAGTATCGATTCCATACCTGCTCCCTGTCCCATGTTATCATAACAAATATTCATGTCTTATTTATCTTTTCTAGGTTTTTTTTCTTCAGTTCTTGATAGGTGTTTATAATTCAGTTCCAGCCTTTTTTAGTGATCTTTTGGCTACTATTTCAGATTTGATTGAATGTACAATTTCAGTCAGTTGCAGAATTTCAAAAATGCAATTCAAATTCTTGCAGATTTTACTTTTTATCAGCTTCCAATCTTCTTAATGATTCTAAATGACCAAAATTTTTGTTGCTTTCTCTCTGTCTGTTCTTTGCTTAGTAGAAAGAAAGGGATTTGGCTATTTAAGCTTTGTGCTATTTTGGCTTCAGCTTTTATGGCATCCCATTGTACTATAGTTCTTGTCAGTCATTCAACTGTCCAACTAGTTTAGAATAATGCGCTACCTGTCAGATTTTTATTAACCCTTTGGAACTGTGTGACCAAGTGCTGTTGTAGCCGTTCGCTACAAGAGAGACTGTATTTTGTATTTGGTGATATCTTGGCGAAGTCTGTGTACAAGCACTGTAGTTCCAAGAGGCTGGGAAACTTGGTCATATCAAGTGACATTCGACAAAGTTTCTCAGCATGTTCACATTGCAGTGCTTGTACAGGCTTCAGCAACATACCTGTAACTCTCAGTAACTTTTGGATCCATCTCTCCTAAAGCAAGTTTTTGTACATCCAGACCCAGTTTTAGAACTGTAACAAACTATCTAATTGATCTGTCATTGTGTAAGCATCAATAATCCATTGCAAACTTTGATATGGCCTGATCTTGGTTCTCTGCGTTGGCTGGAACCAAGATTAAAACTAACAGTTGCATCCTTCAATGTTTATAGCATAGAGAAATTCAAAATAATCTTTGCTAAATGGAACCATGTATTTTTTGCCTATTGGGTATTGATCAGTTTTAGACCCTATGAAAGCAAATCAAATGAAGGCGAATACGAAAAGAAAAAGAACGGGCCAGCTTGCTATGGATTTTAAACAAACTATCACCGACAACGATATTTACAAGAACTGGCTTGAGGACGCCTCTGACCTTGTCGGAAGAAAGAAGGTTTTAATATTGCACCACCTTCTATGCAAAATCTATGACTGGGAACAATACTTGGTGACTCTGCAGTCTTTTCCTTGTAGCTAAAAACACCTTTGTACTATGATGTTTTTGCAGAGAGCCAAATCTATCAATAAAATGAAGATAGCACAGTTCATGGACCTCCCTCCAGTAGCGATTGTATGTGGGTTGGCAGGAAAGCATTGCACAGAGATCTATATTCCGAAGCCACTGCTTGAGATATATAGGAGAAGCATCCACATTCGTCCACCTAAACCAGTAAGCTAACTCCTCCCACTACTTTTAAGTTTAATAGACCATGATTAGTTGCATCTTAGTCTGTCACTATTGCAGCTGATACTTGGCTAGTTGGGTCATGTTAGGTGTTAATTAGCAAACCCTTAGAACCTTAGTCTATCACTATTGCAACTGATACTTACCTAGTGTAGGTTTATCCAGTCAAATGTATGATATATGGTTAGTATGCTTACTGAGTTTTTGGATGTAGCATTACCATCACTGCCTCTTAAGTGTCGTGTAGCTACATTTTGTCGGTATAATGAGAACACTAGTGAACAACTAATAAGACACACTGATGTAGTTTTAAAGTGGTAAATAAATTTGTCATTCACTCGGACTCGTTGAAATAGATTTTATACTTATCACAATATCGAGAGGTACTGAGACTCAGGATTCCACCAATTCTCACATTCATGTGGTTCAACTAATAATTCTAGACATTAATAGCTCAAATAATAATAATTTATTGACTCTAATTCATTGCCGAAAGTAGATTTTGAAAGTAATGACTGTATATCTAAAGCATGAGACATCAAAACACTTAAGAAAGCATGACCCATCAATTGAAATCACAATCATTCAATAAATATCATAAAATACGATTAAAAATCAATGCAATAAGTCATAAAAGAATTAATAGAATTACCACATGCGTGAAGAATGGCTTCCTCCATTGTCCCAGTGTTGGGGTTTAGCTTCTCATGGCATAAACACGCTCAAAATATTTTTCCATTGCTCAAAGGTGTTTGAAGTGAGTGAAATACAAGAAAAAGATTAAAACAGATCACCTGCAATGTTTATAATAGTTGCAGACAGACTGTGATGAAAAACTACAGAGAATATAAGACTGCAGCGTAAACGATACTTCTCTGCTGCTGTAAATAAACTACACTTCTATGCGACTGACTTAGGACGTCAGTTCTTCTTCTTCTTCCTCCTCTTCCCTGAGAACGCATAACTCCACTGCAACTTCTGATTTTTGCTCTGCAGCTCCTCCAAACCCTCCGTTTGGTCCCCAAACTCCCGATTCTCTTCTTTGAACCTCCCAACTCCTTTTATATACTTCATAGGGTCATTGAATCCCGAGAACATCTCGAATATCCTTTCTTTCTTTTCGCAGCAAGTTACGTCAATTTCTCCTCCTATGTTTCTGTTTAACGCGTCTGAAACTTCCTAAAATATAACACAGGATATATTGTTCTTCAAACCTTCACGTAACTTCTTTAATCAAACCCAAACTTTCCAGGGAATAATTAACCACCGCTTTCCTGTTTTAATGAAAGTCCGATGAACTTCCCTTTTTTTATATCTTCAACACGTCTTCCCTATCCAACTTCTCAGTCAAGATAATACAAGTATACAGAGCTACTTCCTTTCTTCTTCCGCGAAACTTCCAAATCTAAGCCATCACCGAAGATAATATCTCACATCCCTGTTTAATCGTGATTCCGTGTAAATCGTTTGTTTTTTTCGATTTCTAAGACACCTACCCATCCTGTTTTAGTGAAACAGGCCCAAATCGAACCATATCTGTGAGAAAGTCCAACAAAATCGCGCCCAAATTGTTGCTAGAAACTTACGCAGCTGTAACTCATTCTCCCGCCAAAGCTTCATTTTCAAACAAGGAAGATGGGATGCCCCTAACCAGAGTAAGGGTGCCTTTAGCATACGCCTTTGGGGATGCCCTGGGGTGCAAATAACGATGGGTTCCCCTTATCCATTTGAGAGTCCCTTTAGCAGATGTCCTCCGGAGGTTCCTTTAGCAACTTTTCGAGCCAATTTCTCCAAAAACATTTATTTCCCAAAATACCTACAAACACATAAAACACCATAATACGTACTAAAATGGGTACTAACAATATATAAAATCAAGATGAAAATAGACACATAAATGCGTCTATCAAATACCACCAAACTTATTATTTGCTAGTCCCGAGCAAATCAAATCTAGAAAATAAATTCCTAACTCACTGTCGCATGCATCATCGGTTGCATTTAGCGTATGCAACAAGCCTTTAAACCCCTAGGTGGCCCTAGTGGCCGAGTTATAGTCTCGGGAGGGCTTACAAGAGATATACCCACAAAAACTTTACACTCCATACCATAGCTATCTACGCAGAACCTTGGAAGGCACTAAAGAATTTCCTTGGTTGGCATACTTATTGACTACAGGAGGAAGTAACCTGATGCGAAATTCCAATTGTTGTACACGAGTTTGCACTCAAGCATACTAAAATTCACATATAAGTGACAGAGCTCTACTCAGATAGTTTTTGGACATCATAAACGGAGTCAACCAATCACATGGATAGATCAAGAGATGGATATAGAGAAAAACATAGATGGTTTTGATGTTGACCAAGGTGAACGATGTTTTCCATATCTGTCTGAAGGCCACTGCCAAAATAAACCTATCCTAATGGACTGAGATACTGGTCTGGACTAATATCAACACACTAGCATATACAAGGGAACCAGTGGTCGATAAACCTAACTCTAGGTCAACTCAGCTGGCATATACATGGGTACCAATGGTCGACTTTATTAAATTTATTCTAGTGGGTCTGATGGTCTAGTCTCAATTTCTTTCTTTCTTTTTTTTTCTTTTTTTTTTTCAACTTTTTTTTTTCAACATTTTTTTTTTTGTATCTCAATCACTCTATTTCATCCTAGCAGTGGTAACAACTTGAATCGTGAGCCCCACCTAATCACTTAGAGAAACATATTTTAAAGAAAACAAAATAAAAACAAAAGTGAAAAGGATTCAACGAGATATGGCGAAACTACCATGTTATTTCTAACACCTGAGCTCTGTGATTTTATGAATAGACTCTTTAGATGTTTCCATCTAATCATATTGGTTCCTCAAATTCTACACCCAAGATGCTTCCATCCACTTAGATTGGTTAGTGCCATCCTTAATAAGCATAAATTTCTAGGCTCTGGAGTTTAATAATGCAACTAATTAAAAAGTTTCTCCCATACCCCCAAACTTAAATCTAACATTGTCCTCAATGTTATAAAGATAAAATTAAAAGCATGAACAAGGAGAAACTTGTTACCATTTAAAGCAAAAGAGTTAAGGAAAGATATTACTGTGTTGCATGAGCATGGGTTACCTCCCAAGGAGTGCTAAATTTAACGTCTTCAGCCAGACTAAGAAATGATTAGTCACATTATAAAATCATAAAGTAATATCCGTGGGTCATCAAAACCAAATAGAGCTATCAAAAGTAAAAGGAATCTGCAACATGGCAAGAGAATAAACAAATAAAGCACACCCTTGTCTAGTTTCCTGTTTAAGACAACTACATCTAGCTGTGGTTCAGGTTCATGCTCTATGAAAGGGTCTAGATAAAATATTTTCATGTGCTGGAATTCCTCAAAGCTAAGATCCGATTCAGGTATTAGAGTATGAAAAAACTCAAATAAAAACTTAGAAGCACATAATAATAACCTAAATAATTGCGGATCCTTAAAGTCAATCAGTTTTGACTCACACAATTGACCACGATGAAAGTGGTGGTCAATTTTAGGCAAATGTGTCAATTCTAATCTTCTAAAGTACTTAGGTTTAGTCTCAAAACTAAATAATTGACACATCTGGAACTTATACGTTCCCACATTTGGTTGAAAAATATTTGGTGGGAAAACAAAGTCAATCTGGGTATCATAGCCTGGGTAAACCACATCAACCAGAGGATGGGTTTCTAACAACCGAACTTCCTTATGGACATCATTAGGTTCGGGAGAACTAGTATGAAGGTAATCTGGCACAATGGTTAAGGCACATATATCAAGTCCCAAGTGAGGGATCTCTACAAGAGTCAAAGGTAAAGCACATGGAGAATGATAACCACTCCCAAACTTAGAGTTTTCAGTGTCTCTAGGTAGACTAGTCACAATCTCCCTAATTTCTAGGTCATCAGATTCCTGAAAATGGTCAATTGATTCTTCTAAGTTATAATCGGGAAGTGCATCCTCACTTATATTTGAACTCTCTACGAGTCTATCTTCTTTATCTAAGACTAATGTTTCTAAATCGCTAGACTCGAAAACAATATTCTCAGGATAAACCCGCTCCTCTAAACTCATCGGCTTCGTAATCATAAAGGAATACTACATCGTCTAAAATGGTGGTATCTCTAGTCAAATCCTCATCCTTTTGAATAGGTGAATAATTATTAAAATTATTTGGACTTGAACTAGAAATAATATTATCATTGTAAATATCAATTGGAGTAGCAAATTCCTGATCACTATGCCTATATGAATCCGATTCTTCATCAACATTATCCTCATCATAATCATCATTATAATAACATGAAAATGGTTGTACCTCATCTAAACAAGTAGTGTTACCAAGTTTAACCTCGTCATCTTGATTATGTGAATAACGATCTTCATTTTGAAAGGTACTATTGGAAACACTATATTGGAAATTAAGATTATTTTGAGCAGTTCTGTTCTGGGCCTCTAACAAAAGATTCTGAGTCGACTCACATGACTTCCTGATTGAATCTAGGAAAGAAATTTCACTCCTTGCATTTCTTTCGTCCATAAATAAGTTATTCATTTCTGCTAACTTACGTGTCAACTCAGCTAACTTACGTGTTGACTCTAGTAGAGAGGAATTTTGATCGTACGACCGGTTGGTGTGTGGATAGTAATTGGGCTCACCATGGTATGGACCATAACCTTCAAAACTTTGATGTTCCCAACCACTATTCACACTATGGTCAAAGTAATGTCCATTTTGAAAATCAGTCGGATATTCGTCGTATTGGTTATTGTAATACCAGTTCGACATTCTATTGCAGGGGTGTGAGTTTTCACACAAAATAAAACCCACTGACAAGGGATTCGTGGGTGGATAGAGTCTTACCTCCCGTACCAGACGGGCGATGAACCGTTGAAGTCGACTCAGGCCACCGACTCCTATGTCAGTGTACGAACCCGAGGGGCAGAGACAGTATCGTAACGGTCGTCCTTCCCTGCAAACAGTTTATTTTTAATCTTAACCCTTCCTTAGGGTTTGAAAATAATAATGTCCAAAGTCCAAAAAGTCCAAAAATAAAAAGATTACAAAAAATAAAACCCTATTTACAGTTTCTAAAAATAAAAAGAAATAAAGTCTAAATAAAATAAATATATACAAATCTTCTTCACTCCTTGGACTCCTCTTTTCTTTCCTTCTTTGGCGATACTTTCCTTTTATAGCATATTTTCTTTCCTTGTAGCTTCGCTCCAAATCTGAAAAGAACAAAAAAAAATACCAAAGGCGTAAAAGAGAACAAAAAATAATAAAAATAAACCTAAAAAAAATCTAAATACAAGTTCGCGTCGGCGGCGCCAAAAATTGATGTAGTTTTAAAGTGGTAAATAAAGTTGTCGTTCACTCGGACTCGTTGAAATAGATTTTAGACTTATCACAATATCGAGAGGTACTGAGACTCAGGATTCCACCAATTCTCACATTCATGTGGTTCAACTAATAAATAGACATTAATATTAATAGCTCAAATAATAATAATTTATTGACTCTAATTCATTGCCGAAAGTAGATTTTGAAAGTAATGATTGTATATCTAAAGCATGAGACATCAAAACACTTAAGAAAGCATGACCCATCAATTGAAATAACAATCATTCAATAAAAATCATAAAATACGATTAAAAATCATTGCAATAAGTCATAAAAGAATTAATAGAATTACCACATGCGTGAAGAATGACTTCCTCCATTGTCCCAGTGTTGGGGTTTAGCTTCTCATGTCATAAACACGCTCAAAATATTTTTCCATTGCTCAAAGGTGTTTGAAGTGAGTGAAATACAAGAAAAAGATTAAAACAAATCACCTGCAACGTTTATAATAGTTGCAGACTGACTGTGACGAAAAACTACAGAGAATATAAGACTGCAGCGTAAATGAGACTTCTCTGATGCTGTAAATAAACTACACTTCTCTGCGACTGACTTAGGATGTCAGTTCTTCTTCTTCTTCCTCCTCTTCCCTGAGAACGCAAAACTCCACTGCAACTTCTGATTTTTGCTCTGCAGCTCCTCCAAACCCTCCGTTTGGTCCCCAAGCTCCCGATTCCCTTCTTGAACCTCCCAACTCCTTTTATATACTTCACAAAGTCATTGAATCCCGAGAACATATCGAATATCTTTTCTTTCTTTTCGCGGCAAGTTACGTCAATTTCCCCTCCTATGTTTCTGTTTAACGTGTCTGAAACTTCCCAAAATATAATAGAGGATATATTGTTCTTCCAACCTTCACGTAACTTCTTTAATCAAACCCAAACTTTCCCGGGAATAACTAACCACCGCATTCCTGTTTTAATGAAAGTCCGATGAACTTCCCTTTTTTATATCTTCAAGACGTCTTCCGCATCCAACTTCTCAGTCAAGATAATACAAGTATACAGAGCTACTTCCTTTCTTCTTCCGCGAAACTTCCAAATCTAAGCCATCACCGGAGATAATATCTCACAACCATGTTTAATCGTGATTCCGTGTAACTCGTTTGTTTTTTTTCGATTTCTAAAACACCTACCCATCCTGTTTTAGTGAAACAGGCCCAAATTGAACCATATCTGTGAGAAAGTACAACAGAATCGCACCCAAATTGTTGCCAGAAACTTACGCAGCTGTAACTCATTCTCCCGCCAAAGCTTCATTTTCAAACAAGGAAGATGTGATGCCCCTAACCAGAGTAGGGGTGCCTTTAGCAGACGTCTTTGGGGATGCCCTGGGGTGCAAATAACGACGGTTTACCCCTTATCGACTGGGTTCCCCTTATCTATTTGAGAGTCCCTTTAGCAGATGTCCTCCGGAGGTGCCTTTAACAACTTTTCGAGTCGATTTCTCCAAAAACATTTATTGCCCAAAAATACCTACAAACACATAAAACACCATAATAAGTACTAAAATGGGTACTAACAATATACAAAATCAAGATGAAAATAGACACATAAATGAGTCTATCACACACCAGTCCACAATTAGCTCATAACTTCATACACAATTACTGCCAGAAATAAGGGAGGCAAAGACTATGCTGTAAAGCAGTAAACTGATCAAAAACTGTTATACCCCGATATTCGGCAGTGGTTGGCCGAATGGAATATAAGTAATGATTTGTCCTTTCCTAACACCGAGGCCTTTTCAGCACAATTGGCTCCAGAGTTGGCAGAAAACTCTGCAGTTAAGCGTGCTCGGGCGGGAGTAATTTAGGGATGGGTGAACATTCGGGAAGTTGCTGCTGGATTACCGCAGCGATGCCCGTTGAAAACCCCACACTGCCGGATAACCGCAGTGGCTAAGTGGGGACAGTACCGGTGGAGGAACAGGTCATTACAAATGGTATCAGAGCCGACGACGGGTCACCTACCGAGGGTGAGAAGGTACCCTGGCGGGTTTGGTCCAGGAGCTTCTCATGAGGGGCAGGGAACGTCGGAGATCTAGGATTGCGAATATATTCCGGAGCCGTGGACGGCTCCAATTTAAGGTGGTGGTATTGTAATACCCCGATATTCAGCAGTGGTTGGCCGAATGGAATATAAGTAATGATTTGTCCTTTCCTAACACCGAGGCCTTTTCAGCACAATTGGCTCCAGAGTTGGCATAAGACTCTGCAGTTAAGCGTGCTCGGGAGGGAGTAATCCAGGGATGGGTGACCATCCGGGAAGTTGCTGCTGGATTACCGTAGCGATGCCCGTTGAAAACCCCATACTGCCGGATAACCGCAGTGGCTAAGTGGGGACAGTATCGGCGGAGGAACGGGTCATTACAAAAACTGTGAAAATGGAGATTTAAATCTTTGGTGTTAAGTTGTTGCCCAAACTCACTTCAAGAACGAGAAGCACAGATAGGATTCTAGGACTGGATTACATGCGCATCTTACAAACAATCAAGCCGGTAGTCCTGAGAAACATAAAGCAGTTTTAATCTCATATATCGTGGTTCTGTAAAAAGATGATGACATATGTCATGGCTCTATCCAAAATGTTTAGCTTACTCACAACTAGCCTAAAGTTCTCTCTAAAGGTCATCTGTTTTAACCTTCATCTGGTGGTCCAAAAGCTATTGCAATACGGATTTGTGCTCAGCTTGTTAAGGAGCATGTGATAATGTAGTCAAATTTCTGAGATTTTTAACAACAAACTCGACGGTTTTGGAGAAAGTGAATTTGTTCTTTCGGTCTAATGACGCACCTGATAGAGGGAGACAACTAAGAGAATTTTTACAAAATCTAGAAGCACTTACTGTAGCTTCTTCAAGTATGCAAATGAACTTTTGTAAACCACCGGAAGATGAGTAAAGTCCATTTTCACAAAGATGATTAAAGTAAGAGGCTAGACCTGACTTGTCCATGTACTTGCTCTGGTTCTAGTCATTATTGTCGTTTATCTCTTGAAGATTTTGTTGCTTAGAGTCAATAGACAATGCAACTACTATTCTTTAGGTTTATTTCTTATTTTGCTTCGTTCGAGAACAGTTATGGAGTTCCTTTGTGCCGCAAATAATTAGGAAAGAAAAAACACTCTTTCCACTGTCTACATTGCCTCTGACTGAAAATATTCATGTACAGATTTATGCCTCTTTTCACTATCAACTTGTATTGAATTCAAATCTGGAATGAGAAAACTGTTAGCGACAAAACATCCATAATCCCACGACTTCGCACGAAAAATTGTTAGTAACAAGCAGGAGGAGGATATGCTGCAGAGACAAGACTTTCTCACGAAAACCTGGAATTCAACAAATTTTAACAAGCCTACTAATAAGACACACCAGTCCACAATTTTTCTAGTTTATTTGTTCTAGTTTTTGGTTTCGTTTTTGGGTGTCAATGGAATTTTAGTATTGTTTTCTGTTTGTCTCTTTGTGTGTTCTGATTAGGTCTTTCCACTTATCCCAATGGAAGAAAACAATGGCTCTGGTGCTCAATGGTTAAGGCCATTACTGGAAGCAAACTATTTCATTCCTTGTAGAGACCATGGGGAAGAAATGTCTAGAAGTGAATGCAAATATTTCTGCTTGGATTGTATGGGTAAATCCATTTGTTCTTACTGTTTGATTCATCATAGAGAACATCGCATTGTTCAAGTAAGTTCTCTCAGTTTTTTCGTTTTTCGTTTTTCGTTTTTTTTTTTTTTGATTTTTTTGATTTTTGAAAACCCACTTTGAAGATTGAAATCTTATTAACATTTTTGTTCCACCAATTGCAGATAAGGAGGTCTAACTACCACAACGTTATAAGGGTTAATGAAGTTCAGAAGCACATAGACATTTCTGGTGTTCAACATTATGTAATCAACAGTGCTGAAATCGTTTTTCTAAACGAACGCCCTCAATTAAGACCTGGTAAAGGAGTTACAAATACATGTGAAATTTCTGCCAGGATCTTGCTTGATTCATTCATATTTTGTTCTTTGGGTTGTAAGGTAATTTTCAGTCAACTATACACATAACCCATCACTTGAATGGCGATATAGGTTACACATCAGCTCCCGTATTAAAAATATTTGAATAATTGTGTCTGCACATACGTACAGGAGAAGAAGATGATGTATGTTATGGAAAAAGCTATGGAATATGTGGAAAAGCTTTCCAAGTAAACATGTCAGATCCAGAACTTCAATCAGGCCTCAAGTGTTTTTACAATTCGTCTATACAGGAAAAAGAAAAGGAGTTAAGCGTTAACAGTTCGCCAACCATTTTTTTACCTTCTGCACTCTCAATTATTCTTACTCCATTGAAGTCCAGAGATTGTATTAATAATAATGGTAAATGATGGAAACAGTTGTAAATCATGCACAAGATCAGAAGAAAAAACAAAAAAAAAACACTGCAAATGTATCCAAATTAAAGACACAACATGGATTGACAAAAGCAGTAATTTGTTGGCCTCAAAATGCAGCTCTTCCAGTTTTCTTTCCGTTTTGTTTGTTAATTTGGAACTCAATTTGGATACCTCATGTATGTCCTCTCTTTCTCTCCCCCTCTCTTGCAACAGAACCTGCACACAATCAAGCTATTGATAATCAACATCTATTGACATATATTGTTCTTCAGAGTGCTCTGATAAAAATAAATAACTCAACAGACCTAATGGCAATTGATGTTCGTAATGAAATTACACACTTCCAAATCGAGTACAGGATTGCTTGTTCTTAAGAAGTGTTGATAAAAAGAAATAACTTAACATACCTAATGACAATTGATGTTTATAATTCGATTACATACACTTCCAAATTGAACTACAAGATTGCTACTTAAGTTTTTTTAGTATAATCCCTACAAAAACAGAACATATGCATACAATAGTTAAGTTAATGAATAAGGGGTTTCTCTTCATGGGAATCAGAAACCATGGGAACCATATTGATCCAGTTCAAGCAATGTCTAAGATCTCACAGTCTCATAGGAGAGAAGCATAGTGTGACAAGCCATAAGAAGCACAGAGACACATACACAATGACTTCAGCTAGACAAGATATAACTTGAAATTTCAGTAAAAGGACTTATATTTCAACATGAATTGGTCCATCTAAGATTTGGTATCCAATTGTAAGCATTTAGAAACAGCCATCTACGAATCACAACACCACATGCCTACATCCTTCAGATGTTGGTGTCGAGACATTTGCATATATATACAATCTTAAGGTAACAGAACGCTTTAAGGAGGTAAGACAAGAATAAACAGCTGAAACGGAAGATAAGAGATAGAACTCAAACACAAGCTGGCACTGTAAATAATTACTGACCTCATATGGTTCTGTAGTATTAAGACATTCCATGAAGTCAACTTGAGTTGGCAACAGTGTACGTCCTAAATCGCCCCTCAATGCCTTTTTGATTCTGTTTGTCTGCACCAGCACCATAGCTTCCTGCGAGATCGGAAGAATCATCATCTATCTTTCCACCATCAACTCCTGGAGATGTAGCAGCACCTGGCATCTGAGCATCACCACCCATATTCCATTTCCCATTTGCTGCAGCATGACCCATAATCCCATGATAACCAGCACCTGGCATTCCCACGAAACCCCCATTCAAGTAACCAGGATACATTGCAGGACCTCCAAAAGGCATTGGACTCCTTCGAGAGCCAACCATCGCAGAGCTATTCCATAGTGGACTCCTTGGAGACACAATTGGGGTCCTCCATAGCCTACTGCTCCATATCCACCCATAAGATATCCTCCAAGATACCCACTAGCTCCATAAGGGTACCCTCCAGCAGATGTTGATTTGCCATTCAACACCATTAGTAAACTTGGAAACTCATTCGGGTCCGTGTTCACCAATATTGTCTTAGCTAAAATGGAACAATCTAACATGAAATTCTCATTCGGGACTTTCTTCAAACAACTTATGGGCGTAAAATTCTCATTCGAGTTATAGATTTAACAACAACCCATTCTTAACCTCTTCAAATATTAGATCGACATATTCTATAAGAAACCACTTGAACAATGATATTGATCAAGAAAAAACTTAGCTAGATTCAGAAATTGAGCCGAAACACATTATTGGAAATCAAATCAAAACATTAAAACAAAACCCATGTGATAATAACCAGGCAACATGCCTTTTACGCATTTAAAGTAACAGAATTCCACCTTGAGATTGGTGTTTCTAGCCAGAGATGTTTGTAATTTCGGCTCAATTCCTGGTGCTAAACCTAGTAAAAAGAATTGATTTTTATTGAGATTGAAAAATACCTCTAATTTAAACACCAGCAGCAGCTCCAGACAAATTCTCCTCGACAACAACTACATCAACATGGAGATGAGACGATATGATTTGATTGGTTTTATCGGTTTTTTCATCAATTTTTTCTAAAATAAACAAAACCGTAAAATTTTGTTTTTATGAAGGTTAAAACCGTAAAAGTGAAGCCTAGTACCCTCCTAATTAGGAAACCATCCTATGTATTTGAAACGTCTATTTTAGGAAACCAGCCTATTAAAAAAGAACCGAGGGAGTATATTATTTGGAAGTAATTTGGAAATATATCAACCTATTTTAAATTTTATGACCGTTGTTTGTATTTTTCTAGTATTGTGGACGCTGACGCTGATTATAATCCGGCGCGTGCTTGTGCATTCCCAAAGGTCTACTTAAAACAAAATAAAAAGGTCAGGTGATAAAGAATACAGGTCCGATAAGTAAATGTGAAAAATACTAGAACCCCCCTACTATATGGGTTCAACATATAGAAGCCCCACTAAATGGATCATATATTGTCAACTCCATACTTTCAGAAAATGATATTGCTAGGACCAAAATATCAAATTCTCTTCAGATCTAGCCCATAATTAATTATTACGAATTTTAATAATAACAACACTACCCTTTAGTATATATACAAGAGGAATATCAGAATACATTTTTCATTTTTCTATTTTCTTTCTCTCTCTCTCTCTCTCTGCTGTAGAGAAATAGTTTCTAGGGTTTCCGAGATTTTTCTTCGTCTTCATCCAAATCTTCGACTGCAACAACAACGATCGATTGCATTTTCTCCTTCTATGCCTCTGTAATTTCAGTTATGTCAAAGATCGATTGCATCTGATCAAAAGATAGATCTTATGGAAGATGAAGATGATTTGTTTAACGCGATAATTAACCAAAGAAGATTAATCCTGCATCTGAAGATTCATCTACGAAATCAAATCGATGTGCAAATAAGCTTCATTGTTCATTATCTCTTAATTCAATTGAAGTTATATGTTATTGATTTTGAATTTTTGAAGTTATATGTTATGATTTCAACTGAATTTTATGTATGAACTCATGATCAAAGTTCAGATCTGTTACAGTTTAATCTTTTTTTAGCTTTTTAAGATGAAAATATTGAAAGATATTATAATTTTTTTTCTAGGTTTCCTCACTAAATATCAATCGATCTGTTTATCTTAAAACTTGACTGAAAATCGGTGTTCAGATTCGAAATCAGCGAATCATCATCTCTATTACCCATGTATTTGTTATGAATTTTATAAACTTTGATTGAATTGCTTAATATTGTGTACTTTACTTGTGATTCTATGTAGTTTGATGTATCTCTGTCAATGCATCGAATTTTTTACACTAGTATTATTTATTGGAAATTAGTGGTGGTGATATGGTTGTAAATGAAATTTGCAGAAGAAGGGAGTGAAGATATGATGGTGACTATGGAGAACTGTGTGGTTGTGCTATTTGTGGATTGGATGTAAACCCAACTGTTGTTCATCTTGGTGAGGAGGAGAAGAATACACCGCAGAGTTTATGTCTGAGATTACATCATATGTTGTAAGTGTCATTTTATCTTATTTATTGAGTAAACGCTCTATGGAACCGACAGCCAAAGTGATATCCCTGTTTAACCACTTTGCTCCTGGTGGCTAGAAATCGCTGATGAAGATAGATTTATATGCTCTGAACACAAGCATATGGATGTGTAACTGAACTGAGCTTCAGATTACACAAAACTGACATATGGATGTTTTAGTAAACCTAATTTGGAGATTACACAAGCCATATTGTCTTTACATGAGCTTAAAGATCCATATGCATGGACCGAGTCCGATGTATGCCGTGGGGTTTGCCGTTTACACATGTTAGCTTAGCATTATATGTGTGCTGGGTACTTTGCTAAGTGTTGGTCACCACTTTTTTCAGGAAGTTAGCTTGTTCATATGAAAGGGTTTGTTGTAACATGATGAGGATTTCATTTTATCTTATTTAAGATTGACTACATACACAAAGATCTAGCTCAAGCTAAGCCCTGTTACTTTAGTCATCCGACTCATATTTTGATTTGGCTAACTCACTTGATGGAATTTATAGGGAAGTGACTTTCCTATAATACTTTGGGATATATTTTCACAAGCATGGGCTTGGTGGACTTTTTGGTGATGGACTTTCAAGACCTATGGAGAAGGCTATAAGAAGAAGGAGTTTCTATTCTTTTATTATCACGGTTGTTCTTCATCTTATTTTTGATAATAATTATGTCAATAAAAATACTATGAAACTAAATACTATTTACAAGTTATGGGATAATAAGTGGATTTCCAAATATTTTATTGTTTATGATTCATTGTTAATATTGATATATGATTTGATAGTTGGATTACTTTCATATCTAGAGCTATATTAGGTTTTCAATACGAAACGCTGCGGTATCCCCGGATGAATCATAACATTAAATCGATGTGCTTTTACACATTTTGGTTGCCTTGATTAGTCTTATTCCATGCTAAGCATTTGTGCTTTTACACTTTAGTGTTGAAATCGAATTAGCTTGTCAAGGTATCCTAGGTTGATAATTCGAGTTTGTGAATGAAACTATCCCGTGACCAATACTTTCTCTTATTGATAAATTTTATTATTACTTTGTTTATTTTTATTGCTTTGAAACATTCCCCTTGGTTACTAAGAAACCGAAATTCGAAGCCTCTCTCATGGATACTAAAGAAATTATTTTTGACCTAGTGACAAACGGACAATCATATGTTGTTATTAGTTTTAGTCAATTGTTCTATATATCCTGATGAAGAAGAAGAGGTTCCATTCGTAGGAGAACCACTTTGAAGAGGAAGAAACAAATGGTGACAATGCTACACTCAAGGATTTGGCTTCACACAACAACAATGCAAACAAACTCCACTGGATTGTGCGCCAGGGAGATTTCATGGTATGGCTGGATGTGTAGACAAAAATGCAGGCTAGCATTGGATTTGAATGGATATGTTACTTTGATTTATAGATGGAGATGTGGTTGTGCTATTTGTGGATTGGATGTAATGTTGCAGGTGAGGAGGAGAAAGCTGCAGCTGAGATACATCATATGTTGTAAGTGTCATTTTATCTTATTTATTGAGTAGCTCTATGTGATATCCCTGTTTCTAGCGCTGATGAAGATAATTTATATGCTCTGAGTACACAAGCATATGGATGTGTAACTGGAGATTACACAAGACATATGGATGTGTAATTGGAGATTACACAAGCCATATGCATGTATAACTGGAGATTACACAATCCATATGCATGTGTAACTGCCGTTTACACAAGACATTATATGTGTACCTGCTAAGCACCATGAAACCCAAATTTTTCAGTTAGCTTGTTCATCTTGAGTAGCATTTTTTTCTCTTTGTGTTAGTGAAATTCTTTGTATGAAGGATCGCTTCTAGTTAATAAGTGGCGGTGTGGTATAGGTGCAGGTTTTGGAGCCGGTGGTGGTGTTGGAGTTGGAGCTAAGGTGTGAATGTTGGAGGTATAGGTATAGGTGGCAAATTAGGTGGTCGGTGGAATTGATGAGTGTCGAATTTACTTTGTTGAGTCTGTAACTCTGTAGCCACTCCTGAGGTGAGGATATGCCTTTGTTATATACTTTTTGCAGTTAAATTTTGATATATTATGCCGCCAAGGGTTTCTGATGTGCATTGTATGTTGCATACATGTTTTGATTTCCATTTGCGAGATTGATGAATATGTTTTATTTTGTTTACAAGTTAGAGATAGTATGTGGTTTGTTGTAGTTGCCTTGTTGGAGCCAGATAAACAAGTTGTTGGCAGGTACACAAGCTAAGTAGATGTGTATATCTATAAGTTACACATGCTAATTAGATGTGTATCTACTAGTTACACATGCTAATTAGCTATGTAACTTATAGATACACATGCTCATACAATTGAGTTACTTTTTCGCACACATGATTGAATTTTGTCCATTTTCATTTTTCATTATTTTCTTTATTAAAGTACTGGATTGTTTTCCTTATTCAAGTATTGGAACGCTGATTTCAGTTTATGCTACAATTAATTTGAGGTCTTTAGATTCTTTAGATGTTATTCAACTTTTAGTTATTCAGTTATAGGTTTAAGTTCTCATACTCCAACTGAGCTTTTTTGCTTATACTCCAACTTTTGTTTTCATACTCTGACTTTTAGTTATTCTTTAGATGTTATTCAACTATTGTTTTCCTTATTCAACTTTTAGTTATTCAGTTATAGGTTTAAGTTCTCATACTCCAAGTGAGCTTTTTTGATGTTTAATTTTGTTTTTCAGGTAACTTTTCGTGCTAAAATTGGTAAAGCAAATAAGAACGCAAGGTGTTAGGTTCAAGATACTGCAGCAAAACTATGGGAGGTAAAAAATAACTCCAAGAACTTTGATTCTCTTCTCAATTCTCAACATTCTGTGAGCATATGTAACTCTTAGTTACATTGAGAATATGCATGTGTAACTCTTAGTTACAGTAGTAAAATGCATGTGTAACTAACAATTACACTAGGAAGATGTTGATGATTTTGCTAGATTCAGTGTGAAATCTAATGAGATTGTGGTAAAAAAAGGAAGAAGAAGTAGAATTAGAACCAGAACTATGAGTAGTGGTTGTTTCTGGTGCTAAATTCCTTCCATCTCTGTCTTTTGTCATTGCTTTTAGATTCGGATATTGATTTTGGTTTTCACTTTGAAAATTTTGGGGATCTTGTATTGTGCAGTGCACGACTACTTTGTGTTGCAATTTTCAGCGTGATGCATTGTTTCATAAGAAGCATGGGATTCATATTTATGGGTATAGTGTGTCGTTGCCACCTCAGAGGTAAAAGCTCAACCCTGTTGACTTAATCATTTGTCCTTCATATGAGATAATAATTCTTGAAAACCACATTTTAGATCTCAATTACATGCCTCAGACAAGGTATAATAATGATGCATTGTCTCCAGATTACAGAATGGTTGGACAGGTAGTAGCTTTTGCTATGTCACCTTCATGTGAGCCTATTTGCTATTGTAATAGCAAACCACCATTCTGTAGAAAGAATTTTTCTCTGAGTTGTTTTTCTGCTTGTGTTAATCCCCTCCCATGTATGTCTTTGTAGTTGATCGCATGTATATTTGCTTGTAAAAAGGTACGATAATACTGATTATTGGAATGATTAGATACATGTGTAACTCTTAATTACACAAGTGAGATGCATGTGTAACTATTAGTTACACATGCTAATTAGATGTGTAGCTGCCAGTTACACATGCCAATTAGATGTGTAGTTTCTAGTTACACTTGCTAATTGATGGGATATAAAGGTTATGAATGTGTAACTCTCATTGTACCAGTCAGACGCATGTGTAACTCCTAGTTACACTAATGAGACACATGTGTAACTCCAAGTTACACTAGTCATATGCATGTGTAACTCCTAATTACTCTTGTAGTTGTTCTATAATAATATTTCATTCTTTTTGTTCATCCAATCTAATTTCATGGATGTTTATTTTGTTACAGATATAGAAGCATTTTGTAATGAGGAAGACAAGAACGGAATGAACAATCTCAATTAGAGGATTTCGTGGCTCATTTCTAAGATTTCGTTTACATATTTAGTGTTCTAACTCGTTTATTGTATTTAATAACAACCAATTAATAGATAAACAGAAAAATTATTGTAAATGAATATTAAAGCAATACATATTTTTTTTGTATATTTTTTTTCCTGATATGTAACTGTTGGCTATACATGCCATATGCATGTGTAACTTGTGGATACACATGTCATATGCATGTGTAACTTCTTATTACACATGCCATGTGTAACTTTAGGATACACATGCCATATGCATGTGTAACTTCTCGTTACACACTTTTGAATACATAACATGAATGTGTAATTTTTATGCATATGTAACTTCCGGATACACTTGCAATATGCATGTGGTCGGAGGTGGTGGTGGTGGTCGGCGGCGGCGGGGGTGGTTGGTCGGTGGTCGGAGGTGGTTGGTGGTGGTCGGAGGCGGTGGTGGTCCGAGGTGGTTGGTGGCGGTGGTTGTCGGAGGTGGTTGGCGGTGGCTATGGTGGTCAGAGGTGGTGGGAATATCATCACATTATATTTTAATAATTTTGGGTCTAAATTTAAATTTTATTTAATTATGGGCTTGACAATATGCATAAGGGTATCAATGTCTTTTAATAAGAACCGTTTTTTGGGGACCATGGTTTTTTTTTGGGGGACCATGGTTTTATTTTGGGTAAGACATTAGAAGTAAATCTAGGTCACCCCTTATCTAAATATTTATATTAATACCAAAATTACCCATTTCAATTAAGTTAGTGTAATGATTAGTTGTATCATTAGGTTAACATAATTAGTGATTAGTGCAAGATTAAATCAAAAAATTAATTAAACTAAAAAAAATAATTAAACTAAACTAAATGATTAGTGCAAGATTAAATGAAGATTAAATTAAAAAAAATTGAACAAATGTTCGGTTGGGAAATATTTTTTGCGACGTAACCGAACCTTAGATCGGTTGGGAAATGTTTTTCGCGACGTAACCGAACTATGGTTCGGTTGGGAAATATTTTGCGAAACAACCGAACTAAGGTTCGGTTGGGAAATGTTTTTGCAACTAACCGAACTATTAGGTTCGGTTGGGAAATGTTTTTTGCTACGTAACCGAACTATTATGATTCGGTTGGGACATATTTTTTGCGACGTTACCGAACCTTAGTTCGGTTAGGAAATATTTTTTACAACGTAACCGGACTGTTATTATGTTGGGAAATATTTTTGCGAAATAACCGAACCTTGTGAAATGTTTTTGCAACTAACCGAACTATTAGGGTTCGGTTGGGATATGTTTTTTGCTACTAACCGAACTATTAGGGTTCGGTTGGGAAATATTTTTTGCGACATAACCGAACTAAGGTTCGGTTGGGAATTTTTTTTTGCGGAAATAGCCAAACTGTTCTTCATGTTCATCATTTCTATTAGGTTCGGTTAGTTCGACAAAGTTTTTCACATAATTCCTAGCCGAACTTCTCTCTGCAACTTCCATTTTCAACTCATTTTGATGGTTAATACTCATTTTTCAATCGAACGAGGAACGCCAAGGAAAGAGAGAAGAAGAAGAGAATAATTTTTTTTTATTTTTTATTTTGGTTATGATTTTGATTTCGATTCCCCCTGTTTTTGTTTTTGATTTCGATTTCGATTTTGGTTAATAGATTCATTTAGATTAGATTTATATAGTTATTAGGTTAGTTTTAATTTAAATTAAAGTAAAGGGTAAATGTGTGTTTACCTAACTTTAGGACACCCCTTACAAGTATAGGGAGGTTGGCCTAATAAGACCATGGTCCCCCCAAAAAAACCATGGTCCCTAAAAAATGGTTCTTTAATAACTCGGGGCCTAGATTTAAATTGTAGGAAATACCATTAGGTCCTAAGAATAATATATTAGGATTAGTCTAGTCCATTTGACCCAGTCAAATGTCTGTTTGGTCCTATTTGGTAATATAAATTATAGTTTGGTCCTAAAAATTATTGTTTGGTCCTACGCTGATGTCATAGATGATGTAAATGTCACCTTGTAGTGGCAGAAATACCCTTTTGGATAAGGACCATATATATAGTCAAAAGGTAAGAGAGATGGAATCATTCTCAGATTTACTTTCTCTCTCTTCTTTTCTAGATCTAGTTTTTCTTTTCCTCTCAAATATTTTTTCTAGGGTTTTAATTTTGTGGAAACAAGAAATAGAGATGATGAAGATATGCAGACGACGATGAAGATTTTTGTTGTTGCTGGTGTTTGAATGTTGCTGCTGGTGTAGACGATAAAGAAAGACGATGAAGAAACAAGAAACAGAGATGATGAAGATATGCAGACGACGATGAAGATTTTGTTGCTGCTGGTGTTTGAATGTTGCTGTTGGTGTAGACGATGAAGAAAGACGATGAAGAAAGACGATGAAGACGATGAAGATGAAGAAAGACGATGAAGATGATGATTTTGGTAGTTGTAGATGACGAATATGATGATGTTTGCTGCTGATGATGTTGAAGTATATGAAGATGATGAAGACGATGAAGTTTTTCGTTTCTTTTTTTTAGCTTTTGTATGGACTTCATTCCTGGGAATGAAGTCTGTTTTTTTAGCTTTTTGTATGGACTTCATTCCTGGGAATGAAGTCTGTTTTTTTAGCTTTTTGTATGGACTTCATTCCTGGGAATGAAGTCTAGCTTTTTTTTAGCTTTTTGTATGGACTTCATTCCCTGGAATGAAGTCTGCTTTTTAGCTTTTTGTATGGACTTCATTCCACTGGAATGAAGTCTTTTTTTTAGCTTTTTGTATGGACTTCATTCCCCGAATGAAGTCATTTTAGCTTTTTGTATGGACTTCATTCCGGGAATGAAGTCTTTTTTTAGCTTTTTGTATGGACTTCATTCACTGGGAATGAAGTCTTTTTTTTTCGCTTTTTGTATGGACTTCATTCATTGGAATGAAGTCTGTTTTTAGCTTTTTGTATGGACTTCATTCCCGGGAATGAAGTGTGTTTTTTTAGCTTTTTGTATGGACTTCATTCCCAGGAATGAAGTCTGTTTTTTTTAGCTTTTTGTATGGACTTCATTCCTGGGAATGAAGTCTGTTTTTTTTAGCACGAAAGAACTGCTACAAAAATAAAAATTTAACACGGAAGGGTATTTTTGTCTATTTAAATATTTTAAATAATTATGGACCAAACAGTAAAGGCGTTTGACCAAAGGACTAAACAGACATGGGCCCACCTAAAAAAGGACCAAATGATATTTTTCCCATTTAAATTTCTTTTAACTATGGGCCTCATATTGTGGGTTATCCATGATTGGGCCTTAGCCTAACATCATCCAGATGTCGGTAGAAGCTCCCGACAGCGTTGAGAGGTAGAAGTTCTCAGTAGTACAGATTTGATTAACCATAACCATAACCATTCAATTGTCATAACTTTTTCAATTGTACTCCCTCTATCTCTAAAAGATAGGCAGGTTTGTCACGCCTTCAAATGCTCCAAGCAATTTTTCGCGAAGGTATAACCCGACAATACAATGGTTCAGTGATCTCTTATCACCCACTTGTATTTCAGCCTTATAAGATTGCACCAATGCAATCAGCCAACTCTACCAAGAGTATGCAACGGAAGTCTTACTCAGATCTTCTCTACCAAACAATGTAGCCCATACTACAAAGAGGTTTTACGCCATGTTTATGCTTCACAGAATTTGGGGGAGTATAATCAAATCAACAAGAAACCAAAGCCAAACACATAAGCCAACAAACTCACTTTTATTAGCTTAAGGGGAAGATACAAAATCGTCCAACCAATGGACTTTACAAAAGCTTATTCTCTAAGCCTAACGCAGCAATCACTCTCTACTACAAATGTGTTACACACAAACCTGCCTATCTTTTAGAGACGGAGGGAGTATGAATTAAGGATTGACTAATATACCAAACCGTATTCTAATCTTCACTTATTACGGGTTTTCCTCTCCCTGTACTCCTTTTATCTCTTTCTATCTTACAGCTTTCCGTTTTCTGTTCACTATTGATCTCTTACTTTCTCAGTTGTCAGTAGCTTTCACAAGCTAAGGTCCAATTACCAGGGCTTAGTGGCGTCCACATTGAACTCTCGTCACCTACTTATCACTTTACCCCCACCGTCATGCAATGGCAACTCCGTAATATAACACATCAATCAAGTCCTCTTATATACCCGAACAGAAAATATCTAGCTAGAAATTTCTCGAACATCGCGTTTGGTAATTGCAGTAGTTTACTAAATCAAGAAACAAGAAAAAGTCCGTAGATATTTTTGCGCACAGCCACCTTTATATATGTAACCCATTATTGCAAAATTCTTCAGTTTTTTCTCGTGAAGAAGATTCTCTAATGGAGCAAGTAAGAGGAAGATATTGTTACTATGCGATCCTTGGAATTTCTAAACACGCATCACAATCTGAAATCCGTAAGGCTTACAGAAAACTAGCTCTGGTAAGTTTTTTTTCTCTCTAAAGCTACAGGAGTGATGCGATGAGTCTTCTTTTGGGTGTTGAAATTTTGTTGTGTTTTGTGTAGAAATGGCATCCGGATAGATGGAACTTAAGAAATTCAACAATGGGTAACGAAGCTAAGCAAAGGTTTCAACAAATTCAAGAAGCTTATGCAGTTTTGTCAGATGAAAGGAAGAGATCAGTGTATGATGTTGGATTATATGACCCATTACAAGAAGAGGACGAGGTTAGTGTTTATTCATCGACTCTTCCTTGCTAATTGAACTCTAAACATTTAGTATTACCATTGAACATGGCAGCCAAATGTCAGGGATTCTAAACAAATTCCACAGATAGGGTAGACTGAGATATCGTGGCGCTCCCCTTTGCACTCAAAATGCTTCTTTAGCACATTCTAAGTTTCCAAGAGTAATATCTATGATTTTCAAGTGTCTTGACTGTCGTGCTATTTGTTCCTAATATGTACTGCATTATGGGAAAACAGGGATTCTCTGATTTTATGCAGGAGATGTTGTCAATGATGGCAAATGTACAGAATCAGGTATGATGAGTCTAATAACACTTGGCTCAATGATATTCTACTTTTCTTAACCAAGAACTAGAATGTACAAGAGCAAATTGGTCATTAGGATGTCAGAAATTCATAATCTAATGGGGTTTCTCATTGTTGCAGCAGAATAGTTTTGAAGATCTTCAAAAGATGTTTAATGAGCTAACAAGGGGCGACAGCGTACAATTTCACAACGAGGATGATGACAAAGATACTGATCAAACAGCTAGAAAGAGAGTTCGTGGAACTGGTTCACCATCTCAGTTCAGCAGCATGCCTGCCCCTGTATATTCATAACACTGTTATTTGTGGGGGAAAGATTGGTATTCACTTCAATTTGTAGCTTATTTTGTTACAATACAATTGAATGAAACTCTCTTTGTTCCTACAAAAAAAAATAAAAAATTATGCAATGTGATCTTAGAAACTACTGTGGTTGGATTAGTTTTTTGAGTTTAAAATTGCATTATGGATCTTTCCAAAGTTATATGCTTGGTGTACGTTTTCATGGCACATCACTTTGACTCATTCAAGCATGTCATTGTACATCTAATATGGATGTCAGATGTCAATCATACTGCCAAAACGAACCATATTTCACAGTTGAGCTGCTCATAGATGAAAATTTATACAGTTAGCCATCTCAAAAGGAAAGTTACCTCATATAATTCTGACATGGAGCTTTAACCAGATTACTGTAGACATCTGGTTGCTAGTCCAGCTCCTTCTCCATGATTCTGTGCATACTGCACTGCAAACCACCTTCTGAAGCAACATAACAAACCAGATTCTGGATAAATGTTCACAAAGTAGTGATAAAAACATCGATATTAACTTACTGGAACTCCAAGGTTCTTTGGAGCTTCAAAGTTCAAACTAAATTCTACGACAACAGAACAGAGCAAACGAGTCAGACAGTGGCTCAGTCAGACTAAATAGATAGAAGAGACAGAACAAATTTATCAGAAACTTACTGGAACTCAAAGGTTCTTTGGAGCTTCAAAGTTCAAACTAAATTCTAAGACAACGGAACAGAGAAACCAGTCAGACAGTGGCTCAGTCAGACTAAATAGATGGAAACTAGAAAGAGACGGAACAAATTTATCAGAAAGCCGTGTAGCATAATGCAAATCATTTTCTACTTCCCTAGTAAGTAAAGTAAATTTATTACAATTACAAACTGTCATCATGTTGTATAGTCATTATATCAGAGTAAAGATCAATCAAAATTTTCAGTTTCGTCTATCAAGATGGGAGATACAGCTTTATCTTTTCAAAGGGAGAGTTGCATCTCAATACTGCAAATAAGCAAATGAAGATGTACCCCAGAATTCCCAAGTCAGTACTTGCATGGCCTTTCTGAGTTTGTGAAGAGCGTCTTCCTCTACAAGAACCCAAGCTCGTCTCCATTTGTGCCATCACCTTCCACCATTGGACAATCGACTGTTGCCCGCACCAAGGCAAGGTGCATCGCCTCCGTTTCTTAGGGAACTCAAACCCATCTTTTATTCTTTTATCGTTTGCCTTTCCAAAATTTTCATGCGCACTTACACTAGTGAATCCCCGAATTATACCTTCATCGTCATCTTCCACTTCAGGTAAAATCAGTGAGTCAGAAGGGCTGTCGTAAGTGACATCAGTCTCATGATGAGAAAGATTAGGAATTCCTTTAATACGAGATAACACCATGGAGATTTGGTCGTAAGCAAACTCAAGACAGTCTTCAGTTTCAACTGCTTCTGCCATTAACGATGAAACCATGGATTGCAATTCCTGAAATCTTTCGCCGTTTTCCACAGTATTAGCAGTAGTGCACGGGGATTTCCTACAAAATGAGTTAGTACGACGCCAACGGTTGGGTAGATATTGGTCTGGGATGTGGAAACAGTTATTTGTTGACAGGATTCGAAGAATGTGCCTACAAAGGATACCGGAGAACTCAAATTGATGACAGCTACAGCTAATCAGTTCTTCTGAAGGGACCCAAATTACTTTCCGCCCTCCATCTGCTCGAGTATGGTGTCTCACGTGGAAACAATCCTGTTCCAATTGAAATGATGCATATTGTGGTGCTGACACAATCTCTTCTTGGAGCTTACAGAAGGCATAAGGTGTAAAAACTGTAGCAGCATGTGATTCAATAGGTGATCCTGTTTTAAGAGACACTTTGTTGAGTTTCCCTAGCATCTTTATTTTAGCTCCCACTTGGTCTCGGAAATCAGCAATAACAGATACCTATAAAGAAGGTTGAAAAAGATTAGATCACAGTATCCTGCAAAAAGAAACGAATGGAAAGAAAAGGAAAAGCAATAATGAATAGGCATACTTGCTCCACAAAATGGTCAAGTTCAGACTGTGCACCCAAAAGTCGTTGGATGAAAGTATTTATTTTTTCGGGTTGAAATGTACTAGTCATTCCTGCAAAGAAATATGACCTCAAGAAGGGCAAGGCCCAGTACATCCGTAATGCATGTAAACTTGCAATGTGCTTGTTTCCATGGAGTCCATATGTATTAGTCATCTCCGTCCATCCTACTTCAAAGTCATCCACCGTGTCCGATTTATATAGCTGATGGAACTCTGCTCTCCATGCATCATATGCTGACCCGAGCAATGGTGAAAACCAACCTGAGAACTTCGCGATTATGTGCCAAATGCAAAAGGCATGTTTGGTGCTAGGCATTTCTATAGAAATTGCATCTTTCAGCCAAATGTTCTGATCAGTCAATATTGTTTGTGGAGCCACTCCCTTAACAAAGCCCAAGAAGGTCTGACATAAATGAAAAAGCTATAAGAGTATGAAGAAAATTTGGACAAGAATTTGAAACTAATCCTTACATAGATCAGAAACTTATGAAGTTTAATTAATAGATTGGTTATTTACTATTACTGGTACAGATTATTACCTTTAGTGCCCAGGAAAAAGATTGCATATTTTCGTCCCTTAGGAGAACACACCCAAAAAAGCAATTCATGCCATGATTGTCCACCCCAATCCAGATCCCTAGAAGCATATCATAGGCCTCCAAGCGATGAGTTGTGTCAAAAACCACTACATCCCTAAAATATTCATATTGTCTAAGTGATGAGGAGTAAGACCAAGCAATATACTCCAACCTATTATTTGTGCCTATCTTGAAATCATATTTGAAGTTAGGATCATCGTCCTTGATGTTTTTGCACATTGAAAGAAGATCAATAGCATCATTATCACGATCAACATTTCTGAATGATTGCAAGAGGTTTCTCACATCTATCTCAGTAAACGGTAAATTCCCAAGCTTCACACCTTTTTCCAACTCCATTAGTCTTAGCATTTGGCGAACAGACATCCCTGCTTTTGCAAACATGCAGATGCGACTTTTGTCATCTGCAGATAACGTACAATAAGCAGGCAGAAGACGAACTTCATTCGATTTTAAAAGCTCGTGGTTATGTGTATTGCTAAACCCAGTAATACGCCATTCAGGTACATCAAAATCCGCCCTTCTAACAATTCTCAAATACGCAGGACACCCACAACGCGAAGACTTCCTATTCCTTTGTAACTTCCCATCTTCAGGTGGTTTTAACTGCGGATACCCACCACGATGACAAGTGAAATCCCTTCTCGTTATACCCCTTCCAACACCATCTTTCCCTCGTGTACGATGCCTTCTAATCGAAAACCCACATTGTTTCGCAAAACTACAGTAGAACTCATAAGCAGCATCTTGAGAAACAAATCTTTGTCCAATTGCTGGAACAAGATTCACAGATGTTTGGTGCAATAAAACAGCATTCTCTGCCTCACGTATCTCTTCTATTGTCCCAGTATCCTCCGGAGACAAGTCTATCTCATTTCCAGAAGTTTCTAACACTAGATTTGTTCCTCCTTCAGACATTCGTAACTTCTAACAAAATCCCCTACCTACAATTCCCAAATAACAAACAAACACATTATCATGCATGTGTTTAAGCAATAACAAAATTGTATCTCACGGGGTAATCCCAGAGACAAACCTGATAAAAATAACAATATACTAGGAGGATTAAACATGAAAATGGCCAAACAAAATCAGGATACCAGATTTACAAATTTATGCTAAGAATCTGAAATGTTATTATCTGAATCAAAATGAAACTAGTAACGAGAGGTATTTTATTACGTACTAAAGAGCTGAATTTCTGAATGCAACCTGAATCTTTATCATCATCTAAATAGATCTCGAAAGCCCTAAAAATCGATAATGGAATAGATCGACTAATAGAGCTGAAATTAAGTGGGTCTGAAATTTTAAATTAATTTGGAGGAAGAGTATAAGAGAGGGGAAAAACAGGCGGGGAGAATTTGGAAAAGAGAGGAGTAATGCGCATCAATGGAGAATTATTAGGATTGATATGAATGTTAACTATCTTACGCCATGAATTTGCAGCAGTTTTAACCGTTGGATATTTTACTATCTCCCTTTACAGTAGTGTGTTTTCTTCGGATTCTGTTTCGGGCCTCTGAAAAATGGATTATTTGAAACGTACAAATAAAATTTTTTTTTATGCCATGGACTAGTGGTCCATACTCCTTAAATTGGAGCGGATTTCAACAATTATAGGTTCGAACCCCTACTCTGTAATGGGAGGGAGCATGCCAACATGGTTAGAGGGTACATTATATAAATGAAACATGATTCATATTGTCGGTATTGTGCTTCTTGTTTCTCTATTCATTTATTTTTAAAAATTTGTTTTTGAGAAGTAAAGGATATATTAAAGGGGAAAAAAATATGTACAAGACATAAACAGAATGGTGATAAAAAAAAAGGGATAAACTTCAAGTTCGAAGGAAAGAGGGCCGTAATTGACCAGAGTCAAGATTCAAAGGTTTTGCATAACACTTCTGTAGTTTCTTTGGCATGAAGATCAAACATCCAATAAGCTTAGGTTTCCCCTCTTGATTCACTCAAGGATTACTTGCAATTGGGAAACAAAAATTGGTGTTTTTTCTCTCTACCAAGACTCAGCTGTGGCTGTAGTTTCTGAAATTTTTTGTTTATTCCTCATCCAACCAATGGATACTCATCCACCACCCCCGTCTACCAATCCTTCAAAAGCTTCACCTGAAAAAGCAGCAACACAGCCACTGATACACACAACCTCTTCTGAAAAGGCGCATAGAAATGAGCAAACCACCTATGTCGTTACAAAAGATCCGTATTCTATAAGTCTCAATAAGGAGAATGAAAAGATAGAAGAAGTTAACGAACAAGTTAAAGAAGAAACTTTTCTAACAGAATCCTCAAATACCTTCTTTTCCACCAAATCAACATTGACATGTGAATCTTCCTTTATGTTTGCCTTCTGCTAGACTTACTTTCTTGTTTAACGCCCGTATTCACTTTATGTTTTGTTTTGGGTCTCTTTATGTCTCTAGATAAATTCACGTTTCGTCATTCTCTCAAATTTCAGGGTATCTGCGTTAAGTCCCCTGGCTGTTTGGTTAGACGTCAGGCTATTCAACATCCATACCGCTAGGCCCTTAATAAGTTCCATTATTTTTTCTCAAGTCCACATTTATCTGACAAAGTCCCCAGTTCGTGGTACTGGTTTCTATTTATATCAGATATATCATACTTTACTGTGCACTGTTCCTCATCTCGTTCTACGTGACATCACATTTTGACACTATAAATACTCCAATTGTTCTTCATTTTGTTCAAACATTTTAAGTTGTCCATCCTCTCTCCTATATCATGAGCGATTTTGAAAAAGAGTATACTGATGGAAATGGTCCCGTTGATGATCATCCTTCTCCTTCTTTACAGATCAATCCTTACGGCGTGGCTGGCATGGGTCGAGGTGGTAAGTCTATGGTTTTCATTCGTTCGAACTATTACAACCACTATGCAGACAAGCATGATCTTTTCCAGGACGTGTTCTTCCAATCCCTTTCTTGGATTGACAACTGTATCCATCATGTAATCCCTCGTTCTGGGATGTTTTTAATATATGAGAATCCTTGTCCTCCTGCGTTATCCTTGGATGGGTGCCCCTATCTTGCTATCCGTCGAGGTGACTACGTTCACCCTGCGGTCTCTTTCGATGCGACTGGTCATTTCCCTCGTTCATGGCCATCGTGGGTCGACACCACCCTCAACAGTCAATCATTTAAACCTATCCTCGGGGATCTTGGTATTGTAGAAGCCTTGGAAGTATCCAAACGTCGTCATATTACTCGCATCCCGCCCATGCTTCTTCGCTTGATTTTGAGATGGTTACCACTACTGCACACCTTCTTATTTGCGTGGGGTGAAGCGGCTCCTACTCTTGAAGATGTGATAGTTTTGCTCCGGCTCCCCATGCATGGTTCTGATTCTTTTGACAAGGTCGTTGGAGACGAAGCCTTGAACAAATCGGATTGGAAAATTTTGGCAATACTAAAATCAGCTCGGGCACACTCCATCTCTCGTCCCTCTAGCAAAGCCGATGTTGCTTCTCCTGCCGATCTTGAGGACAATCAGGTTGAGGTTGAGGTTGAGGTTTCTCCTATTGGCGGTAAAGCTAACAAGAATTGTCGTGCAGAGTACGCTGCTTGGCTTAGATTTTGGATGTCTCCGCGCTCTGGTGGCGTGTCTCAAGATTCCAACATTCCTTATAACTTGCGGGTTGTTGATCCTCGTACGGAACTAGCCGCCTTTTTAACTTATTGGCTTGGACATGATTTGTTCGAGTATTCCCCGAAAGGCACTATTAAAGATGAGATACTTGTTATGGATGTTCTTATGTCCAGAGGTGTGACCTATCCTTTGGCTCCAATATTTCTGGGAGGGCTGTACCGCCATTTAGATGTCTTGGCCTACGACCTTCGTCGAGCTAATAACGAGACTTTCACCGTCCATAGCTTTGTCCATACGGATTTTCTGCAAGTACGGATATGGGCGCACTTCCAAGGGTGTTGCCCTAAGTTGAAGAAATTAAATACTGTTGGTGAGATGTCCTACATGGACCATGGTCGAGAACGTCGGGTGCTGTTTGTGGGTGAAAACTGTTTCTGCTGATTTTGGTAATTTTGGGTGTGTGGATGAGAAACGAATCTAAACCCTAAACAATGCACTGCACGAGAGTACTTTTGATTCGAGAGATCAATCTGTACAATCCTGGCCTAAACCAAGAAATGGCCATTCCAGGCTTGCTTCGGTCACAAAGTGAAGGAGAAGGGTTGGTCTTAGGGAGGGAAGCTAAGAGAGTGTTGAGACCAGAATGATTAATTCTGAAGATGTGGCTTGTTTTATAACTTGTATCAGAAAGTGGAACTGGCTTGCAGAGTGAAAAAACTATCAGTTCTTGGTGATTTCTGGATATTATGTTGTTGCCGACCAAAAACTTGTCGTTTGGTGGAAATAGGTGAAGCCTATTTATACAAGTCATATTTAAACGTACCCTGGTCTCGTAGGAAGTGGGAATGATTGGGTGATGGAAGAGTGGAGTAACGTATAACCGTCAGAAACCCATGCTTCCATGATGAAGGAAGTGGATCCGTTTACACCCATTACTTCTTGCCGCCACTAATTGTCCCGCTTCATGACACTTTCTTATAACGGGCGTATTACGCGCCGCACGCTGTAAACCGCCAGACCAATGCCCTGATGAGTATCCCCCAGTTTGTGACATGTTTGATGTCTCGAGTGTTTTCGTGGAAAACGTGTAGCAGGTTGCTATGTGCGGCAAGTCAAAGTCAAGAGTCTTACCGCAAGAAAATAACATGTGATGCTATGAGGCACGTCTTGGCTGGTCGCCTAAAACTTGCCACAAGTTCGTCAGTTCGGTGGCGAACTTGGATGGCTGAGATTGCATCTCATGAGGAAGGGTAGCCGTTGATTATGGCTACCTTCTGTTGGCACCTGGTAATGGCACAGTGGCGTTTTTGGTGTATGCCAGTGGCACTGCGACATGACTGGTATAACTCGTGCATGCCAGTGGCACGATGGTATAAGTGGCCCCCGGCGTAGCCATGGCCACGAGATTTAAGTGGATGGTCGCCTAAAACTTGCCACAAGTCTGTCAGTTCGGTGGCTAATTTGGATGGCTGAGATTGCATCTCATGAGAAAGGATGGCCATTGATTATGGCCACATTCTGTTGGCGCCTGATGGTAGCACAATGGCGTTATTGGCACATGCCAACGGCGTAGTGGTATATAGCGGCATACCAGTGGCATAGTGGCGTCTGGCGTAGCCGTGGCACAGTGGCGCCTGGCGTAGCCATGGCAGCTATTTAGGCATATTGGTGTTAAACCCAAATATGGCTCCGACAACATTGGCCCTGTTGTTACATCAGACTTTAAGGCATTAGGATAATTACCTGACTTAGTTGGCGTGGCAACTTTAGCTAAATTAGGGTTTGGCATATCGAAACCCTAATTAGCGTGTGTGGCATGGCCGCGGCATAGTGGTGTCTTATGCAATTGGCGCCATGGCCACATTAAAGGAATTATGGCAGTCCATAATATGAGAACAACCACAGGCGCAAGGATGGCCACGGGTGGTTATAGAAGGGCGCCATGTTTTAGGGTTTAGAGGGTTTAAAGCGACCTGATTGGTCGATTGAAAATGGGGCCGACAGGCAGCATGAGGTCGGCCTCATTCTAAATGCGTGTGGCGCATTTAGAGAGACCTGATTGGTCGATGGAAAGAGGTCCGCAAGCAAGGGCGTGGCCACACTTCCAGTGTGCCGTGGCGGATTTAAAGCGACCTGATTGGTCGATGGAAAGGGGACCGGCAAGCAACATGGGTCCGGCCTCATTCTAAATGTGTGTGGCATATTTAGAGCGACCTGATTGGTCGATGGAAAGAGGGCCGGCAAGCAAGGGCGTGGCCACACTTCCAGTGTGCCGTGGAGGATTTAAAGCGACCTGATTGGTCGATGGAAAGGGGGGCCGGAAAGCAAGGGCGTGGCCACACTTCCAGTGCGTCGTGGCGGATTTAAAGCAACCGGATTGGTCGATGGAAAGGGGGACCGGCAAGCAAGGGCGTGGCCACACTTCCAGTGCGCCGTGGCGGATTTAAAGCAACCTGATTGGTCGATGGAAAGGGAGCCGACAAGCAAGGGAGTGGCCATACTTCCAGTACGCCATGGCAGATTTAAAGCGACTTGATTGGTCGATGGAAAGGGGGCCGGCAAGCAAGGGCGTGGCCACACTTCCAGTGCGTCGTGGCGGATTTAAAGCGACCTGATTGGTCGATGGAAAGGGGGCCGGCAAGCAAGGGCGTTGCCACACTTCCAGTGCACCGTGGCGGATTTAATTTCCTTGTTTGGCTAAGCATATTTTCGACCAACGGGGTCTTAATGCGCGGGCGCAAAACCCTAATTTTTGCAAATCAGGTTAACAATTAAATCTTGTAAATTATCACAAAAAATATTGAATTATGTGTTTTGAGACAGAGTTCTTTAAGTTTATTGCCAGAGAGCTGTATGCTTTCAGATTGAATACTTTTATGAAAGAACCTTAACCTTGATACTTGAAAATTCGTGCTACACTGCTGCGAGTGAACACAAATTGTCATGCCATATCAATATTAAGGGTTCAGCCAGGGAACATAGCACATAAAGCATTCAAAGAAACTTATATTAATTGATTAATATAGGCATGGTGCCGAAATTTACAGAATATCTGGGATTGTTGCTACATGCACCATTCTGGATAAATTTCATGTGAATATTTTGAGTTGCTCAATAAATGCGCCAGTGAAGAGGTTGAACACTCGTCACTTTTACATGACTCCGTTTCTTTGCAGAGTGACGACACATTGAATGTAGGGTTTTACGAATTTAGCCCTGAACTAAAAACCACCATCAACATTAAGTCCCATGCTTAGCACGTAACAGTGGCATTGTTGCGGGGTAAGCATGAGATGGTGACAGACAAGAGTAAAATCGAAAGGGAAAGACATGAAGAGATTGCTAGGAAAATTCGACTAACCTTTGGCAGGAGGCATGAGTAGTCTATGAACCTTGTGCTGGCGGCTTGGTGTATTTTCGGCTTGGCCACAGGGTGCTGGCGTTGGCGCTGCCACTTTGGTCACGGAGTGATAACACTGGTGATGCAGGTTCGGATGCGGAATGCTAATGCTGGCGTTGCAACCTTAGCTACAAAATGATGATGATGACTGGCTTGACCACGGAACGAGCGGAGATGGCGCTGGAATTTTGGCTACTGATCAGCAGAGATGGCGCTTGGCTCCAATCCGTGGAGTGGTGGAAATGGCTTCAGTCCGTGGATTGGTAGAAACGGTTTCAGTCCATGGAATGGTGGAAACGGCTTCAGTCTGTGGAATGGTGGAAATGGCTTCAGTCCGTGGAATGGTGGAAACGGCTTCGTTTTATTGACCACGGGATGGGTAGAGATGGCGTTGAAATTTTGGCTCGACCGTGGAGCTGGTGGATGGAGATGGTGTTGATGGCTCCTGGTTCGTGGAACGGTGGAAATGGCACTTGGCTTCATCCCATGGGATGGTGAAAATGGCACTTGGATTCAGACCGTGGAACGGTGGATGGCGCTGCTACTTCGGCCACGAAGCGGTGATGATGTTGATGTAACTTCGACCACGGAGCGCTGATGGTGCTGCAAATTTGACCACGGAGCGCTGATGTTGGTGCTCAGATCATTGGCACTGGCTTGACCACGGAGTGCTGGTGGCATGGAGCGTTGGCGCTAGCCTGACCACGGAGCGTTGCAGGTTGAGCGGCTGGTATTCCTCGTGCTGGCGCGCTGTTGGTTCGGCCATGGAGTGGAGATATTGGCACATGACTTGTTCGGCTATGGATCATGAGTGTGATACGCCAGTCATTTATTCCCGTTTATGGAGCAAGGAGGAATCCTGCTTCTGTTCAAACTCTAGAAACTCCGTTCGTATGAAAAGGGGTATCGACCCTCTTCTGTTTTTGTTGCTCGTCCGGCTCCGTGCTTTTGTCTGCAGCGTCCGGCTCCTCTTCGGCATTTTTTAGCGGTGGTAGAGCGAACATTAACAACAACAAAGCAATCTCCGGCAGTTGTAATCAGCAGCAAGGAGAGCCAAGAGAACTCAAGGTAGGTGCTCTTTTCCATTTTGCGCATGTAGTCACTTAACAGTACCATCGATCTTCTCCAGAATGTGTAATAAGGTTCTGACTCTAGAAGAATGAGTATCTGACCTCTCCGGTAGATTTCAAAATTTACCGAACTCTATTGCACTCTTGGGATGGATGGATGAAATATATGCTCGACAATGATCATGTCAGGGCTAATCTTGGAGATTGTTGTTGCATTGTTGGTCCATCCTTAACTTTAGGTTATCTGGTGCCTGGACTTTCTGATTGCAACGATATGCTGTGGATGCTTGCATGGTCGAAATCTTCTGGAGCTATTGGGTGAAGTAGACGAGCTGAGAGCGTTCCGTTGCTGATGTGCTGCTATCAAGTCTTCAAGGTCTTTGTTCCAAGCGACATCCTTTGAACCATCTTCTGAGTCTTAAACTGTTGTATTGAATGGGATGCAGTGAGCAGTCCCCAGTTATACTTCGTTAGACCCAATGGTGTGGCCGGATATGTGAATGTATCTATGTGGCATGCTTTTGGAGTCTTTGATGCACGTGTACGACTTCATGTTGAGGAATTCCTGCGGCTCGTAAAACTTCGACAGTGATGATGTTGAAATCAGAAATAACCTGGTTGAGGGGAGTGAAAAGCATCCCATGTTGGTAGTCCCCGTGTGTAATTATCCTGAGCCTCTTTTCTCGTGGAAGATGTGCTTCCACTGCATTCACTGGTAAGGTGGTGACTGCGTTCAAACCTCTAAACCTGAAGGAGGCTTCAATCCCCAACTGTAGCCTACTTTAATTGCATCGCCTTGAATCCACGCTTATGGGATTTGATACAAGCTTATTGTACTCTTCTGGATGTGATGCTGGGATTCTTGGAATCATCTCATGGACGAAAAATTCTGGATAACGAAGAGGTAGTAGTGAGAGAGTTATGTCGTTAATCGTGGCTCCCTCTGTCTCTTCAAGAAAATGTTTCAGCCGCGTCTCTGGAGTTATCTCATGAATTCTTGATTGTTGTCGGGGATGGACCGCGATGAGCAGTCCCCAGTCACACTTCTCTTTGGTTACTTAAGTTGTTTCCTCTGAGTAGGTTTGGGATCTGTCGTGGGCCTCGTAAAGTGTTGCACACGCCTTCTGGGCAGAGAGGTGATGATATCCTTACGCTACACCTTTGAATACTAGATGACCTTGTCGTGGCTATGACTTTTAGGTTGACCGCGTCTCCTTTGTAGTGGTTGTTGCTATGGTAAAGCTCTGGATGGTATCAACAAAATGAACAACAACAGTTCTTGGCAACAGATGTGATCAGAAGAGAATACATCGTCGTGGGAACCAAAATAGGTTGGCTGGAATTGCATGGGCGTCCATGGAAGAAAAGGGATTGACTGGATGTGTAAGCGAGTAAAACTTGGAAGGAAGCAGTGGCGTTGAAGCGGCTTCGGCTCCTGGAGAGGACACAGAAGCGGCACCTAAAGAGAACGTTGAAGCGGCTGCTGAAGCGGATGTTGAAACGGCTTCTGAAGTGAAGGTTGAAGCAGCTGCTGGAGCGAACGTTGAAACGGCTTATGAAGCGAACGTTGAAGCGGCTCTTGGAGGGAATGTTGAAGCGGTTCAAATAGTGTTGGTCGGCAAGTCGTGTTTTCTCATCATGGGAAAGAATACGTTTCTTCAGTTTGATTTTCCCTTGCGACTCTCAGAGTATTGACGGTTACAATTTTGAAGTCGGAGGCCGCGTCAATCAGCGTGCTGTCAAACTCGACATCCTTCGAGTGGGCAGTGGTTAGGAGTCCTCATCTCCATCTATTAATCGTGCTTTCCAGGAGAGGTTGGGGTTTGGGAACGGCTTCCCTGGCTGGAAACAGCTTCTTTCGATTTTGTGGACGGAGTCCCCAGAAATCATGCAGCTCCTGACGGAAAGAGGGTCTCTGTGAACTCATGAGGATTGCTAATTTTCTTTGCCTCGATTTTGGAGAAGTCATTTCTGATCCTCACGTGTGATGAAATTGGATTGTTGATTCCTCTCCAACGGACGTTCAGGAGCAAAATGGGACTCTTCATCTATAAAGGTGTGTCCTGCTGAGGTACTGAAGCCAGGAGAATTAAAAGTGCTCCTCATTGGCTCTGGTTGGCCGTGGTTCCTGTGGTAGCCGCTCCGTTAGTGTCTTGAGAAAAGTGAGCACCTTCTTCTGAGTTGAAGCCATGTCTGTCCGAGCCTTAAAAAGAACTTCATGTCTTTCCATCAAACCAACAATGGTAATAGAGGGTTGGCTTCCTATGGTTCCTCCAGTTTCTCGTCCCGATGGTGGAGTGGTGACAGCTCTGGTGATGATTGGAGGCGGTCATGCTCGAAGAAATATTAGGAATAGCGGCGACTCTGGTTCTGGTGATAATAGGCGTCACGTCATAGGGGATGCTTCCGGTGCCGCTGGTGTTGGTGGTAGAGGATGTAACGCCATGGGACGTGCTGACTGCGCTTGCGGATGGTACATTGGTGTTGGCCATTCTCTTTTTGCTCTCGTACGATACGGCCACATACTATATTTGCTTAGGGACTCTCCACGAAACTTAATTTTCAGGTTGCAAATCCGAGTTTATTGCGTGACGCAATTCTGGCCGCGAGAAGTCCCCAGTTGTCCTTTATTGTCTATGTAACATCTTTATGCCGATCCGCGAAAAGACGGAGGATCTCCATTCCCCGGGAGCAATTCCCCTGAATCTATCTTTTCTTGGACAATGCGTTTCAGAGCATTGCATTCACTGGTAGGATGATTGACAAACCTGTGGTAATGGAAATACTTGGGATTTGCCATTTGTTTTTCAGTTGGTAGGCGTCTAACAGGAGGTAGTTTGATGGCATCGTCTTGAATCCATACTTCCAGGAGTTTGATTACTTTCTCGATCGGGAACGGGAAGTTTGGATCAGCATATCCAGTTTCTTGTTGTTACACATGAACCTTAGCCGCGACCTTTTGGGGTGAAGCCATCTGATGCACTGGTGCCACACGTTTGGGTTGTTGTTCCGCTGTTGGAGTTTTTCTCTCTCTCCCTTCATTAGCGATTGACTGGAGGTTGGATATTTTATTAGAAAGACGCCTGCTTTCCTGAACGTCTTTACGAGCTTCTTCATTCTGTAACGGTTCGGATCGACTGAGTAAAGCAACAACGGATCTCTTAGCAGCTTCTGATGCAATATGGGAATTGATATTTTCTAGGAAGAATGCACATAATGGAATCACCTTTTCATTGCGAGGACTCTGATGAGAACGTGATAAATCCCACGAGCCTTCTTTCTGATCTTGAGGAAACATCTTTTGATCTTCATGAGCAGACAAGTTAGCTTGATGGATACCTTTCCATTCAGCGTGACCATAGGCTTCATCCTCCTCACTAGGAGTAGGGATATGAATCTTGGAAGAAGGACTACCACCATCAACATTGATCCAAAATGAATGGTTGATAGCGCTTCCCACAGAATGAATACGCGTTGGTTCATTTGACAGTTGATCCGTGAGCACTTTTAAAAGCGTAAATACATTGTCATGCGTCTTGACAATAGTAGCTTGATTCTCGACAATATCATTCAGGATTTTCGTCAAATCATGAATCGTTGTTAAATATCGAGACTTCATAGCCTCGACAATGGTTTTGAATGAAAGAACGGATTCAGGTATAACATGTGGAGTATTTTCGGTGCTAGGAGAAGTAAAATTGGGATTGAGGGTTTCTGAAGCATTCCTAAGATCAACCGTCTTGAGAAATTTAGGAAATTGAAAATGGGTTTGAATTTGGCCTAAGACCAATTGGGATGAAAATGAAATTGGGAATTGAATTTGCAACCGAGAGATTTAATCTCCCACCGTGGTCGCCAATTGTTTGTGGGTGAAAACTGTTTCTGCCGATTTTGGTAATTTTGGGTGTGTGGATGAGAAACGAATCTAAACCCTAAACAATGCAGTGCACGGGAGTACTTTTGATTCGAGAGATCAATCTGTACAATCCTGGCCTAAACCAAGAAATGGTCGTTCTAGGCTTGCTTCACAAAGTGAAGAAGAATGGTTGGTCTTAGGGAGGGAAGCGAAGAGAGTGTTGAGACCAGAATGATTAATTCTAAAGATGTGGCTTGTTTTATGACTTGTATCAGAAAGTGGAACTGGCTTGCAGAGTGAAAAAGCTATCAGTTCTTGGTGATTTCTGGATACTATGTTGTTGCCGACCAAAAACTTGTCGTTTGGTGGAAATAAGTGAAGCCTATTTATACAAGTCATATTTAAACGTACCCTGGTCTCGTAGGAAGTGGGAACGATTGGGTGATGGAAGAGTGGAGTAACGTATAAACGTCAGAAACCCATGCTTCCATGATGAAGGAAGTGGATCCGTTTACACCCGTTACTTCTTGCCACCACTAATTGTCCCGCTTCATGACACTTTCTTATAACGGGCGTATTGCACGCCGCACGCTGTAAACCGCCAGACCAATACCCTGATGAGTATCCCCCAGTTTGTGACATGTTTGATGTCTTGAGTGTTTTCGTGGAAAACATGTAGCAGGTTGCTATGTGCGGCAAGTCAAAGTCAAGAGTCTTGCCGCAGGAAAATAGCATGTAATGCTATTAGGCACGTCTTGGCTGGTCGCCTAAAACTTGTCACAAGTCCGTCATTTCGGTGGCGAACTTGGATGGCTGAGATTGCATCTCATGAGGAAGGGTAGCCGTTGATTATGGCTACCTTCTGTTGGCGCCTGGTAATGGCATAATGGCGTTTTTGGTGTATGACAATGGCACTACGGCATGACTGGTATAACTCGTGCATGCCAGTGGCACGGTGGTATAAGTGGCGCCTGGCGTAGCCATGGCCACGAGATTTAAGCGGCTGGTCGCCTAAAACTTGCCACAAGTCTGTCAGTTCGGTGGCGAGTTTGGATGGCTGAGATTACATCTCATGAGAAAGGATGGCCATTGATTATGGCCACATTCCATTGGCGCCTAATGGTAGCACGGTGGCGTTATTGGCACATGCCAACGGCGTAGTGGTATATAACGGCATGCCAGTGTCATAGTGGCGTCTGGCATAGCCGTGGCACAGTGGTGCCTGGCGTAGCCATGGCATCTATTTTGGCATATTGGTGTTAAACCCAAATATGGGTCCTGCAACATTGACCCTGTTGTTACATCAGACTTTAAGGCCTTAGGAGAATTACCTGACTTAGTTGGCATGGCAACTTTAGCTAAATTAGGGTTTGGCATATCGAAACCCTAATTAGCGTGTGTAGTATGGCCGCGACACAATGGTGTCTTATGCAATTGGCGCCATGGCCACATTAAAGGAATTATGGCAGGCCATAATATGAGAACAACCACAGGCGCAAGGATGGCCACGGGTGGTTATAGAAGGGCGTCATTTTTTAGGGTTTGGCGGGTTTAAAGCGACCTAATTGGTCGATTGAAAATGGGGCCGACATGCAGCATGAGGCCGGCCTCATTCTAAATGCGTGTGGTGCATTTAGAGTGACCTGATTGGTCGATGGAAAGAGGGCCGGCAAGCAAGGGTGTGGCCACACTTCCAGTGCGCCGTGGCGGATTCAAAGCAACCTGATTGGTCGATGGAAAGGGGGCCGGCAAGCAACATGGGTCCGGACTCATTCTAAATGCGTGTGGTGCATTTAGAGCGACCTGATTGGTCGATGGAAAGTGGGGCCGGCAAGCAAGGGCATGGCCACACTTCCAGTGCGCCGTGACGGATTTAAAGCGACCTGATTGGTCGATGGAAAGGGGGCCGGCAAGCAAGGGCGTGGCCACACTTCCAGTGCGCCGTGGCGGATTTAAAGCGACTTGATTGGTCGATGGAAAGGGGGGCCGGAAAGCAAGGGCGTGGTCACACTTCCAGTGCGCCGTGGCGGATTTAAAGCGACCTGATTGGTCGATGGAAAGGGGGCCGGTGATCGCTTTCGTAGGCGTCAAAAATAATTACACTTGTTACTACTCAAAATATATTATGAAGCAAGGGCAAGAAAGGATCGTTCCCACATAGAGGTCTTGGGTTGTCAAGATGTTTCGGTTTCCTATATAACAATGGGGGGTTTTCTGATTTTTATAAACTAAGTTATTCTAAAAACAAATAAAGCAACGCAAACACTCAAATCAAGATGTAAAGATATTGGTTAAGGATTTCGTTTTCATTCACTAACATGTTCTTGTCTAAATAACTAGAATTGATATTTAATCTCTCATTATCAAAGGCCCTAGGATACCTTAATCGCAAGAATATCCCGCCAATTCCCTCTTGTCATCAACAAACACATTAAAAGATGCGAGTATGAGTTCTATCTAAGAGAACAACCTAACGTGTAAAAGCACTAATCAAGTTTAATTCCCTAGATGCATTAAGTTCTATGAAATCAGGCCAATCAAAGCAATCGAACGTGAAAAGCGCACTAATTCAATTTAACAAAGGTCATGGTCCACATATGATTATTAGGATATATCACTACAAGCAATAACCATATTTGTGCTACTTGTATTAAAGATGCATCACTTTTATGTATGAAACACCCTAAACTAGCTATAGATATGAATACGAGTTCAATCAATTAGCCACTCAACTAAACAAATATTCAAATCATACATGGCGATATATAGTGAATCATGATCGATAATTATGAGACAAAACTAATCTATTAATAAAAGAAACATGCTTTGTGAAATCAAATTAATCCATAACCAATAATAAGATTAACTACTCATGTTAATGGAGTTCATAACAAGAATAAAGAGAAAACTCATGTTTCTAAACCCTCAAAACAAAAGTAGAAGCAAAAGATGAGATATATCCTTGTGTTTTTTCTGCCCTTTATAGTTCTTCTCTTTTCCAATACTCACGGCCACAGTTCAGTTTCAAGTCAGGCCAAGCCAATCCTGCTCCTACACATCCCATAAAAAGCTAAGCCCATAACCCATTAATATTTGGCTTGTCAGTCCTGGGTAACTGACAATCTATTGTCTAGTGTATAACTCCACCAGTTCCAGTCCCTTCAGCAGCTGCTTACAATATCCAACAACAGCACCAGCCTCGACCATTCTGCAACTTCTGCTAGCCTGCTATCTCAATTCAACCACCACTGCAACACCAGCAGTATCAATTTGTCTTTTCTGAACACCTTCTTGTTCTCAACTGCACTCCACCAGCTCATTACCAACCATCTCAGTACCTTGCTTCTCTCTGGATACCACATGAAGCCTAATACATTCATCTAATAATCCATGCATTCCTCACACCTTCTGCAGCTTTACATTCCATTGCGACATCATCACCATTTGGCACTATAACCACGGCTAACTCAGTCTCCTACAACAGTGTTCATCCCTGCGTCAATTTAAATTTCATTACTTCAATATTCTTCAATTCTAACCTCAACAGCAGCAAACCATTTCCCTGCAATGCAAACATTCACACCATTCCATAACTCAGCTATCAATCTTGACATCAATACTATTCAGTTCAGCTGCACAGGGACAATTCATCACCACCATCAATTAACTAAAACCCCATTTTGCCCCTGTTGGGACATATAATGTTCTAGAATTTTATGTATAGGATGTCTTGTATCCTAAGCTAAGTATGCGGAAAGTCTTCTTAGAGTCTATATATATACCCGTTCTCATTGTACGCCTAAAGGCATTGAAGATTATTAATAAAATAACTCTTCTAAACCTTCTCATGTTCTTCTCTTTAACCTAACCTTACCTAAACTCGACTTGGTATCATCCTTGTTCGATTCTCCATGTCTTCCGCATCTACTCAAAGCACAACTATTTCAACCATTCTCAATTCTTCTCAGTCAATGATGGCTTCATCACTTTTATCTCAACCTCATCATATTATTATTGTTAAGCTTTATGACACAAACTATTCTCTTTGGAGTGCACAGTTCTTACCATATCTTCAAGTTTATGAACTTGATGGTTTTGTCAATGGTGAAAAACCCTGTCCCTCAGCAACCCTTTCGAACACTACAAACCCTTACCATGATTTTGTCTCCTGGCAGAAACAAGACTGTATCTTGCTTGGCTGGATTTTCTGCTCTTTAACCCCTGCTGTGTTGAGGCATGTTCATCGCCTTACAACTTCTCGTGAAGTTTGGACTTCTCTTGAGTCCTTGTTTGCCTCTAAATCTGCTGCTCATGTTCATCATCTCCAATGTGAACTTCGTGCCTTGAAGAAAGGATCACTCTCTATGAGATCCTATATTGATCATGCTCGAGACATAGTTGATAGTCTCGCTGCTACTGATACTACTGTTACCACTACAAAACTGCGCCATTGTATTCTTGCAGGCTTGGATTCGTCATATGATCCCATTGTTACCTCTCTGACCACATCCATGACAGCTATGACCATTGAGGACTTTATTACTTATCTTATCACTTTTGAATTACGTCTGGAACAACAACATAGGTCTTTGTCGTCTCAACCTGTTGTTAATGTCGCGTCCTCTGTAAGGTTTTCAGCTTCAAACCCTAGTTCTCAACAGCGATAGCAAGCTAGTGGTGGTGCTGGCGGTGGTACTCGTCAATTACTCCCCTGTCAACTGTGTGATAAATCAGGACATCCCGCTCATCTTTGCTGGAAGCGGTTTGATCGGAACTTCCGACCCCAGCCAACGTCGTCAACCATCTTCACATGCTTCATCTTTCTCAGCACCTCGCGCGTATATAGCTCAGGAACCAGCACCGAAATCACCTTCTGTGGCTCCTTGGGTTCCAGACAGTGGTGCAACAGACCATATCACCAATGAATTCTCTCGCTTGTATATGTCCTAAGAGTACAATGGTCTTGATCAAGTGAAACTGGTTAATGACACTTCTATTCCAATATCTCATGCTGGCTCTTCGATTCTAGGCACTCCAGATCGTAAGTTACATCTTAACAATCTGATTTATACTCCTCAAATTTCACACAACTTGTTGTCAGTATCTCGCCTTACAACTGATAATAATGTATTATTTGAGTTTCACCCTGATTTCTGTCTTGTGAAGGATCGATGTACGGGGAAGGTTCTACTACGCGGCTATAGGAAAGGAGGTCTTTATGAACTTGATGCGTCTTCAATTTCTCCAACGACGTGTGTTGGTGAACGTACCAGTCTCCATAATTGGCATTCTAGATTAGGTCATCCCATGATGCGTACTGTGCGTCATGTTATTTCTAAGTTTTCCCTTCCAGTTTCTAGTAATACCATAACTTTTTTGCTCTTCTTGTCGTGAGCATAGAAGTCACAAGTTGCCTTTTTCTTCTAGTACAACTCATTATTTGAATCCTTTAGATTTGATTGTTTCTGATATCTGGGGTCCTTCTCATGTTTTGTCTAATGAGGGATATCGCTACTACATTATTTTTATTGATGCGCATAGTCGCTTTACTTGTATGTTTCCCATGTCTCACAAGTCAAAAGTTTATTCCATGTTTCTTATGTTCCAAAAACATGTTGAGAATCTTTTTAACCGAAAAATTAAAATTTTCCAATCTGATAATGCTGCTGAGTATCATAAACTTACTCCTTATCTTCAGCAACATAGTATCTTTCATCGTTTTTCATGTCCTCATACGTTTGAACAGAATGGTCTAGTTGAAAGACGTCATCGTCATATTCGTGAAACTGGTCTTACTTTGTTATCAATGGCTTATGTTCCTTTGTCTTACTGGTATGATGCATTTTTCACAACATGTTACTTAATGAATCGTGTTCCATCATCTGTTATTGACAAAACGTCTCCCTATGAGGCTCTGTTTGGGACGTCACCTGATTACAATGCATTATGTGTTTTTGGATGCTTGTGTTATCCTCATCTTCGTTCATATCGATCTCATAAGATGGAACCATTATCTTATCCTTGTATTTTCATAGGATATAGTCCTTCGCATAAAGGATACAAATGCCTTCATATTCCCACCGGTCATATTTATGTTAGTTGTCATGTTGTGTTCAATGAGACTGTCTTTCCTTTTGCTGCGTCATCGACATCCTCTCCGTCATCTAATGATCAAGTATTATCTCCTTCACTGAATATACTTCACATTTCTAATGTGACGTATCCACCTGGTAATATTGTACCGCACCAATTTTCTTCGACTAATATCCATGAGTCTTCACCAACTATTATATCTCAAGTATCACCAGAACAGGCTTCGGATTCAGTACAACTGTTGCTACTTCATCAGCTTCTCCAGAAAATACAGCTACGGTTTCCAATGTTTCCTTGCCTACGGCTTCTACTCCAACTAATTCAGGTACACCGGCTGCAACGGCTCCATTTGTTTCTTCTGGTCAGCCAATGATTACTCGAGCCAAAGATGGAATTTATAAACCCAATTCTAAGTATGCACTAGTAGCTGATTTTGAGCCTACTTGTTATTCCCAAGCTCAAACCGATCCAAAATGGCATAAAGCAACGGATGATGAATATAATGCGTTGATCTAAAATGGTATGTGGATTTTAGTACCTTATCATTCTTCCATGAATATTATTGGGTGCAAGTGGGTTTTTCGTATTAACGTAAATCAGATGGCACTATTGAACGTCGCAAGGCTCGATTAGTAGCTAAAGGATACAAATCTCGCCTTGACTCATGTCTTCTGGAGCTTCAAATCAATTTCGCCATCTTTACAACACCAACTCCATACACTCAAGAACTGACGACATAAACAACACTCTCGCCTTGACTTCTCACTGGCAATTTTGAGTCCAACGTAACTCAAACCACCAACATTATTGAATTCCATAGTTAGTGCTCAACTAGCATTTATTCCCTGCAACTACTCTCCCATATGCACCAGAAGCGTACACATTAGAATGCCATCGAACTCAGCTGGAATATTCATGCATCCCATTTAGGCAACAACCTTCTGCAACCAACTGAGCTCACAACTCCATTACACTATCACCTTGTAAACACACATCAATCTTCTTTGTTGCAGCTTCAATCACTTTCCTAATCTTCTCCATTATCATCATAACAAGACACATACCCATAGCAGCACAACCAAACTGCAATATCATCTCATACATCATACCAGCACCATCTCAATCTCAGATTCAGCAATTTAACAGTATCAGATCTTCTCAATTCATCCCCGATTCGAACCCAACATCACATGAGCTTAACCAATTCTTCATTCATCTGATTTCCTGGATTTCAATCTCAAGATTTCACATCTCAAACCCTAACTTCAATTTCTTCACTGCCAACCAGTTGACCTAAATCCATGGAAACAAACTCCATTCCTTCCAATTATTCAGTGATTCGAACCTAGAACAAACACATCTTTCCAATTCCTTGCTCCATTTCTTCGAAATCAAACAGTATTGAATCTAACTTCAACCTAACCACAGACTCCATTTCTCTTCTAAAGCAACGACAAAAACCCCTTTTCATGCTCTAAATAATCTTCTTCATCAAACCCTTGTTGTTCTCAGACTTAACCCTGTAATACCCCTGTTAAAGGTGGATTTTCGTTTAAGGCTAAAATTGTAAAAGCCAAAATTATGCGCTGACATCCTGCAAAGGATAAAGCCACTGATAAGTGATGAATACTTCTCCACTTTACTAATTCACCTAGAATAGAGCATGTGGCAACAATCCTAGTATTCTGTGAATCAAATACACAAAATTCATCCAGGTTGGAGCATGTAACAACAATCCCATATACCCTATGAATTTATATCATTATCAATTAATGCATGACCATCCTTGTATTTACCGTGCAGTTCCCGCTGAACTCTCATTATTGGTGTGGCATGACGACTGAGTGTTGCTCTCAGCAGAGGAACACGAATCTCCAAGTGTCACTAATGAGGCATGCATGAAATACCCGTACATGCTACAACTCTCGGTGTGTTATACTAGCCCGATTGAGCATACATCTCTCGGTGTGCTATACTAGCCCGATCGAGCATCTGGACTGTCCATGTCAGTCTCAGAAATAATCACGACCACGCAAGTTGGCCGCATGATTTAACCAGCCTAGACGATCCTCATCAGGAGCGGGCTACCACCTTAATGACCACCAGCGGGCCCGTTTATGCCCTGGTCGGTCGAATGCATACCACGCCTCCCAAACGACCACCGAACACCAACCTAGAGTAGGATGGTTGGGCTGGTGTGGAGCAGCTTGGAAAACATGTACGCATAAGACTTCCAATGACGGTCTCAAACAGATCGCGTCCGTCCAACTTTGCCGGCATAGTTGGACGGCATAGATCATCCCATGACCGGTTGGACAAGCATTTTCCTGCACACCGGCGGGCCCACTTTCCCCTTAACTGACCGAGTTTCTCACGACCAAGCCAGGAAGGAGCAAACGCTCGCCCAAAGTTCGGCCGGCGTGATGCTTTAAGGGTCGCAGGAAATTCCACTAAGTGTCTTAAATTGATCACGACCATCCAACTTCACAGGCATGTTTGGATGGCTTAGATAAAGCCTATAACCGCCAGACAGGTATTGGCGTGTTCACCACCGGCCCAATGTGGGTCCCAAATGGTCGGCCTCCCCAAAAGAAGAGCCTAGCTTGCCAATTCGTCCAGCTAAAGTAGCGTGGAAATGAAACCCTAATTAGGGTTTCCGGCATATCACATGTGTCGCAAATCAGTCACGACCATCCATCTTCCCAAGCATAGATGGAGGGTGTAGATGTAGACTCAAAGGGTCCCAAGCATGTCAATACAATCACCGTGGGCCCGTCTACATGTGTGAGCAATCGACCAAGGCCGTCCATGGCCGAGCGCCTCGATTCGTGCGCCCAAACTAGGCATGGTCGCGCGGTTTCCAATTGCAAACCAATCTCGACCACTCCTCTTCGCCGGACGAATCAAGTGGTTTAGATCGCACCCCTACGAGATGAGCTAGCACGGACATGAACACCGGTGGCCCACCTCCATACAGGACCAATCGGTCCCTCCAAAATCGCCCTCTAAGCTCGAATTCGATTGAGCTGAAAGTGGGTGCTTGCGCACCTCCTAAACCCTAATCCAACGGTCGCAGATGTGGGTCGCAAGTCATCTCGTCCGTCCAACTTCGCCAGCTTGGTTAGGCAGCCCTGGCCAGGAGTTAGGCGACCAGCAAGGCATCACCACGATCACCGTCCACCACTCTTCCACATGAAGTGATCGGCCAAAGCGTGGTTTTCCCATACAACCTCCAAATGATCACTCGAAGATGGCTGGACGTGATGCTGTTTTAAGACGCTTAATTCGTGACTTACTCCATTAAGCCTTAAAACAAATGATGCTTCACACATGCCGAATATATTCGATGCGTTACTGCATAGAATACACACGATATTTCATAAATATCGACTTCCTAAATAACTTAGTTATTTAATCCAAAGATCACATGCTACTTTCTCGTGGGTCCCACGATCCACACATTCGAGACATCAAACGTGTCACAAACCGGGGATACTTACCGGGGTATTGGTCTGGCGGTTTACAGCGTGCGGCGCACAACGCGCCATCACAAGAACGTGTCAGGAAGTCATGGACGGTTAGTGATGACGGGAGAAGTGGGCAAGACTGGTCGTGTGACACTAACACACAACTCTACTACTCCATCACTCCATTTCCTCCACTTCCCATGAGAGACGTGGGTTAGGCTTAATGACTTGTATAAATAGGTTCTCCTCCATATTTCCAAAAACAAGACAAAACAGAAAACCAAGTGTTGATACAATCGTATTCAAACACCAGAACTGATAGCTTACATCCTGCAAGCCAGTTCAGCTTTCTGATACAAGTCATAAAACAGCCAACACCTCCACAATCTCAACACCTTCTTCGCTTCCCTCCCTAAGATCAACCCCATCTCCTTCACTTTGTGACCGAAGCAAGTCTGGAACGACCATTTCTTGTTTTAGGCCAGAGTTGTACATATTGATTTCTCGAATCACAAGCACTCCCGTGCAGTGCATTTGTTTAGGGTTTAGATTCAATACTATTCAGTTCTGCTTCATAGGGACAATTCATCACCACCAGCAATTAACTAAAACCCCATTTTGCCTCAGCCTTAACTCATGTCTTCTGGAGATTCAAATCAATTTCGCCATCTTTACAACACCAACTCCTTACACTCAAGAACTGACGACATAAACAACACTCTCGCCTTGACTTCTCACTGGCAATTTTGAGTCCAATGTAACTCAAACCACCAACATTATTGAATTCCATAGTCAGTGCTCAACCAACATTTCTTCCTTGCAACTACTCTCCCATATGCACCAGCATCATACACATTAGAATTCCATATAACTCAGCTGCAATATTCATGCATCCCATTTAGGCAACAACCAATGCCTTATGCAACCAGCTGAGCTCACAACTCCATTACATTATCACCTTGTAAACACCCATCAATCTTCTTTGTTGCAGCTTCAATCATTGTCCTAATCTTCTCCATTATCATCCTAACAAGACACATACCCATAGCAGCACAACCAAACTGCAATATCATCTCATACATCACACCAGCACCATCTCAATCTCAGATTCAGCAATTTAACAGCATCAGATCTTCTCAATTCATCCCAGATTCGAACCCAACATCACATGAGCTTAACCAATTCTTCATTCATCTGATTTCCTGGATTTCAATCTCAAGATTTCACATCTCAAACCCTAACTTCAATTTCTTCACTGCCAACCAGTTGACCTAAATCCATGTAAACAAACTCCATTCCTTCCAATTCTTCAGTGATTCGAACCTAGAACAAACCCATCTCTCCAATTCCTTGCTCTATTTCTTCGAAATCAAACAATATTGAATCTGACTTCAACCTAACCACAGACTCCATTTCTCTTCTAAAGCAACGACAACAACCCCTTTTCATGCTCTGAATAATCATCTTCATCAAACCCTTGTTGTTCTTAGACTTAACCCTGTAATACCCCCATCTCAACCACTTAATGGCGCAGCCATTTTTCACTTTCCTTTTCTCTAAAACTTAGGTGTATGGTAATGAGGGGAGAAATTCTCGATTTAGATTTTAGAGTTATGTACTGAAACTGGGATGGCTATAGGCACCCCAATGGCTGGATAAGGGCCACCTGAACATTCTGATTTCAACTATCAGTTTTGGAAGACTGACAATATAGTTTCTGCATAACTTTTCTTGTACAGTTAGTTCTAGGGAACTGACAAGCTTCATATTTTCGTTTTCTTCAAGATGATTGAGAAGAAATCCTAGAATTAAGCGGGTTCCACTTGCTTTTGCCCCAATGACTCCAAAACACCTAATAACACTCAAAAGCAAATATAAGATACATAATTTACAAAGACAATAACAAAGAAAGCATAAATACTATATATAAAATTAGGTGTTTTAGACACCTATCAGCCGACAAGCAAGGGAATGGCCATACTTCCAGTGCGTCGTGGAGGATTTAAAGCGACCTGATTGGTCGATGGAAAGGGGGTCCGGCAAGTAAGGGCGTGGCCAAACTTCAAGTGCGCTGTGGCGGATTTAAAGCGACCTGATTGGTCGATGAAAAGGGGGCCAACAAGCAAGGGCGTGGCCACACTTCCAGTGCGCCATGACGGATTTAATTGCCTAGTTTAGGTAAGCATAGTTTCGACCAACGGGGTCTAATATACTGCGCAGGGCGCGAAACCCTAATTTTTGCAAATCAGGTTAATATTTAAATCTTTTGAATTATCACAAAAAATATTGAATTATGTGTGTTGACACAGAGTTCTTTAAGTTTATTGCCAGAGAGCAGTATGCTTTCAGATTGAATACTTTTATGCAAGGACCTTAACCTTGATACTTGGAAATTCGTGCTACTCTGCTGAGAGTGAACACAAATTGTCATGCCATATCAATATTAAGGGTTCAGCCGGGGAACATAGCACAGAAAGCATTCAAAGAAACTTATATTAATTGAATAATATAGGCAGGGTGCCTAAATTTACAGAATATCTGGGATTGTTGCTACATGCACCATTCTGGATAAATTTCATGTGAATATTTTGAGTTGCTCAATAAATGCGCCAGTGAAGAGGTTGAACACTCGTCACTTTTACATGGCTCTGTTTCTTTGCAGAGTGACGACACATTGAATACAGGGTTTTACAAATTTAGCCTTGAACTAAAAACCACCATCAACAGGTGCGTACTACGATCAGTCACCCTAAGATGGCTTTATATGAGAAAGTTTCGTCCAAGCAAGAATTTGATTTTTGTGAGGCATTAGATAAGATCGAGGCGTTCACCTTTCGTCCTTATGATGATAACATTTGTGGTGTAAATTCCCGTGGCTTTGGTGTTGGCGATCCTAACTGTTGGTCTCGTGTCGAACCTAGTGATAAAGGGGGTGATATTAACTGGGATTTCATTGCATCGGTTACTCCTTGCTTCCTCTCTGGCTTCTTTGGAGGCGAGTACGTTGCCACTGCTTATAACGTTGAGCATGTGGCGCGTCAAGTTGGATATGACCAAGGGGGATCCGTAGTGCTTAGGTCTTCTGTTTTATCATCTCTGCAGGAAGTGGCTGCTAGTTTTAATCGATTTTTCTTCAATTCCTATTCTGTTTTTGTTTCCAATTTTCGTGAAAAACGACAACGCCCTATCATTGGTCGGCGGTTAATGGTAACTCGTGTCTGGCGAAACTTCTGGGCTCATGAGACTAAGGCGTTGAAGAGTTTTTGTTCTTCTCATCCTGTTCGCGATGCTGCTTCTGATGTTATCGCTATGCATCATAGTGGTCGTATAACAATTCCTCTAGACACACTTGTCGTGGTAAGCTTCAATCTCGTTCCAAAGGAAAAGGCGTGGCCCACATCAAAGGGCTGCTTTCAAGGCGTCGTGCTCTTGGTATTTTTGGTGCTGCTTCTGGGGTATGAGATTACCTTTTATCCCCTTCCTTCCCCCCACCTTTTTTTTTAAATGAAAGAAAAAGTTGTATATATTACTTATCCCATTTCTTTTCAGGCTGGTTCTAGTGACGTTCCGGAACCACATACACCTATTGCGGATCCAGTCTTGCAGGGTACTGTTAATTATGTAGATGGCTCGGGTTGGAGTACGCCTGAGGGGTGTTATGGTGAAACTCCGTGTCATGGTCAAGGCTTTTTTAGAGGTATTATTCTTGTTATAATATATTTTTTTATTTTTTTATTTTTTTTTATTTTTTTGATGATTATTTTTCCTCTCTCCCCCTTTTTTTTTATATAAATATCCATGTTGGGATAGCTTATTGGTACTCAAGTTTTGCAGTTTCATTTCATAACTCATACTTCTCTCTCTCTTGTAGTGCCATCTCCATAACTTCTTGAACGTGCTGGTCGTGTTCCTTTTTATCCCTCGCTGGTACATTTCTAGTGGTATTTGTGGAGTTTACTTCTTTTTCCGCTTTAGTTTTATGATTCTTAATCTGTTCCTTTGATGATTTTTTTTTATTAGACAATGAGTAACCAAGTGCGCCCAGAAGCTCAGGATGCGAATACGACTGTCACCATCAAGGTCAAGCGCCCTCGTGGTGTGGCGCGCTCTCCACCAAATGCACAACAGAGAGATTCCCCTTATGGTCAAGTAGTTGGCGACGCTGCTCTTACATCCCCTCATGTTTCCTCTGGTGGAGAACATCCTGAAAGCCCCGAGATCCTCGTGAGTTTGTTCTTCCTACATTTGAACCCTTTGTCGAGAAAGCCTCTCTTGGGGTTGGATATGAAGATTATGAAGAGGTTGGTGGGTTTTGGGTTGCACCAAGGCATGAGAAACGTTATGCCAAGATTGTTCATCGTTATGGTCATCCAGCAAGTGGGTCTCCTATGCCGTTCGTAATTTATTTGGTAAAGAATACGGGCTGCACGATATGGGCTGCACGATAGTGATGCAACTGCTTCCGAAGATGAAGAGCCTGCTGTTTTTTTAGGGCATCGAAGTGATACACTTTCAGGCCTAAGAGTGATGATTGAGGAATTTCGCAAAGATGAGAGATTTGGGATTAATGATGAAGTGTTGGCCCAAAAGACTGATTCCGAAGCGGAAGATGCAGATGAAGACGAGGAGGAAGAGGGGTTTGATGAGGATCAAGAGAGATCTGATGAGGAAGAAGAGGGGTCTGATGATGAGGAAGAGGGGTCTGATGAGGAGGAAGATGAATCTGATGATTCTGATTCCGAGTGATGGGTATGACAATGAGTAAGCCTTATCGACATTTGAATTCTTCTGTAGAGAGACGGTGGATTTTTGGGTAAGTGCTCGAATGGAAATGATGATATAATGTTAAAAAATGGTTAAGAAGTAGCTATTATCAAAGTACATAGAAGAATTCAAATGGAGAGGGGTCTAATGCAAATGGTAAGTCACTGATTTTGCTATATAGACTTTGATTATACACATTTGCTATTTCGAGTCGAATTTTTCTCGAAATATGTGTTGGTAAGTTTTCGCTTTAGCCAAGTTCATCTTTACTTAGTGACGAAAGTCATGTTATGTTTCAATCACTTTGAAAATGGCTTTGACGAAAAATGGTTTGTGAGTAACAACTATATATATAACATCCTTTAAGAATGTTTCAATGATTGAAATGAGAGTTTAGATTATATAACCAATGTTGGATATAAGCATTGTGTGGCAACACATATATGTATAAGTCCTTATTTCTTGAACCAAAGTATGCGTACATTGTTGATCAGGAAAACCGGAACAATAGCTGTGAGCTCAGTACGCGAACCCAGTCCTCGAACTGACGGACTTCCCGAGAAAATCTGCTGGAGTTTGTGAACTCCTTCCGGGAAATTAAGTCCGCGTACTTGAGTTGGTTATATCTAAAAACGGTTATTTGTGAAATTATATTTTTAATTAACTAAGGAATGCAATTTGCAAACCGTGGCTATAAAGTCCATTAATCGATTCGAGTGAATCAAATCGTTTTTGTTTCGATTGTGTCTTGTATACTTCTATAAGATCTAAGCAATTGAACAACTCTCTAACTAGTTCATTTGAGTCATTTGAACTAGTTATGGTGAAGAAGAACATGGTTGATATGAAAGTGCTCATATGGCTAACCATTTGGTTAACTACTATTGAACAAATGTACATGTTTGGGTACGGTTACACAAACCTAAAATCGTGCATTTCATTTGTGTGTAACAAGCTAAGTTTTTGATCCAACGGTTGAAAGATATTAGCTTGAATCTAATCAGGTTTTCATCTAACGGTGAATATTGAATGATTTGTTACTAAGCTAACATTGATTGCAAACCCTGATTTGAAAGACTATACAAGAGAGAACTCTAGCAACCGGGAAACCTAATCCCCACACCACCTGTGTGATACTAGTTGTATTAACTAGAGTCGATTCTCCTTTAACCTTAAGTTTCTTCTCGAGACCCTGTAGGTTAACGACTTGAAGACTTCATTGGGATTGTGAATCCAGACTGATACTACTTTCTTGTAGTTGTGTGATCCGATCTTGCTGATTCTATCGTGTTGAGTACAATCGTAATGATTGGCTTGAGATTGATATCTCCGATAGGAAAGATATAAAAGTAATCACAAACATCTTCGTCTCATCGTTTGTGATTCCACAATATCTTCTTTCGCCGCGTCGATTAAGATTATTATGAGGTGATTGATAATACTGAGCTGTTCTTCGGCAATATAAGTTTGGTTTATCAATTGGTTCCTGTTCACCTTGATTTATCAAAAGACGGAAAAAACTCATATGTTTATCTGTGGGAGACAGATTTATCTATTATCATAGACTTTTCTGTGTGATACATATTTGTTTATTAAAGTCTTTGACTTTGGGTCGTAGCAACTCTTAGTTGTGGGTGAGATCAACTAAGGGAATCAAGTGCGTAGTATCCTGCTGGGATCAGAGACGTAAGGAGCGCAATTGTACCTTGGATCAGTGTGAGATTGATTGGGGTTCAACTACAGTCCAGACCGAAGTTAGTTTGTAGTAGGCTAGTGTCAGTAGCGGCTTAATACAGTGTGTGTTCAATCTGGACTAGGTCTCGGGGTTTTTCTGCATTTGCGGTTTCCTCGTTAACAAAATTCTGGTGTCTGTGTTATTTCTTTTCCGCATTATATTTTGTTATATAATTGAAATATCACAGGTTGTGCATTAAGATCAATCAATTAAAATATCCAACCTTTGGTTGTTGATTTACATTGATTGACACTTGAACATTGGTCTTTGGTACCGTTCAAGTTATTTAACATAATAATCAGGCTCGCGGATTTCTATCTGTTCGATTTGCTGATTATATTGTGTAATAGAGATATTAGAACTCTTTGATATACTTTATTAAGATCGAGTCTAGTTGATTCTCTTGAAAGTATATTGGAGTTTGCCCATACAGATTTCTAAGCGAAATATTGTGTGAGGTTGTTAGACCCCCGCTTTTTCAAAAACGAATTACAATATAACCCCTATAAAATAATAGCATCGGGACCGGAAAAATTTATCAATTTATCGCGATATTAAATAATCGCATAAATTAATAATTATTAATTTATCTAATTCTTGTAGAATTTTTATAAAAAATATCAAGAAAATGAACTAATACACCTTATTCATCGCGCAAATTATTGTGGTTATGGTTGATGGATACTAATTTATTAGATACTAATATTTAGTGGAATTTAGTGGAAGTTAGTGAAAGCTAATTTTATGGATGACACCGCGTCATAGAATCCAAGTGAAGCTTTAGATAATGAAGGCACTAAAGAATTTCAAAATTTAATCAATGTGAATTTCTTTTAAACTACCCTATTTCAGATTTGTTAACTGACGAAGAAATAATTGAGAGTATCACGGGAAAAGACGAAAATGATGATGTGGAAGTCGAATATGAAAGTGTAGTTATAGAGCCACCTTCTCGTGAAAAAGATATCAAAACTGCGAAGATATTGAATAAGTTTTATTGCGTCGGGAAACGACAAAGACACGACAAAGATATTGAATAAGTTTCACAGCATAGGAGATTCGTCTCAGTGCACTAGACCTGTTTTTGTATAGAGATGTGTAGTTGATATCGTTCGGAGACATCATATTTTTAGTTAATTGAATCTGAATGATATTTCCTATTAGAGAAAATAATGGAGGTATTGGAGATTCGATGTAGTTGATAAAGCTAACAACTTCTTGAAATATTAGTGATAGTGCACTAGCGTCTATATTTAGCAGACCTGACACAACGTTTGGGAATCCAACCTCTTCTAACCATATCCAGAAAGCAATAGCTTTCATGCTGAGAAGTATGTCACGACCTAGGTCAACAACTAGTCGTTTGTATAAACATCAGAGTGGAGATTGTACTGGGATCAAATTCATGACTTTATTTGTATAATATATAAGTCTAGACAAACCAATTCTTTTCTGATGCCTTGAAAGTGAAACCTAACAAGGTATATATAATGTTTCCTACAAACTTTGAAATCTTACATGTATCAATCTTAGCCCTACACCACAATCCATGTTATTATATTGTATTTGAAAAGGCGAGGGTACCCAAATATACCTCAAGCTAAAACTTTTCCTTCCTATAAGTCCTTTCTCCGAAAGTGATTGTCTATGGACAGAGTCGAGACAATACAACTAATCAGTTCACACTTCGTGTGATCGTCTATGGATACGAGATCGAGACAATACAACAACGAATTATGTTTACTTGATACAAAGGTTCGATCTTAACCAAACACAATAGGATTGCTTATCAAGTAAATAGGAATTAACGTTTGTATAATTTACTTTAATTATAATAAAAACAATTATAATGCGGAAATATAAAGTAAATGACACATCAAGATTTTGTTAACGAGGAAAACCGCAAATGCAGAAAAACCCCGGGACCTTGTCCAGAATTGAATACTCTCGGGATTAATCCGCTATACAAAATAAACCAACTTCGTATAGTTGAGACCAAGCAACTAAACCTATAGTTCACCTAGTTCCGTCTGCATTCCCACGCATCCAACTTATAAATAAGTCACGTACTTGGAACAATTCCTTTGGTTCATATTCCAAACAGTAAAGGAACAACAAATCTGTTTGGTATCAACTTTCTTAAACCAAGTGATATGAGTCGGACAAAGGCTCTTCTGTTTATCTCAAATAAACTCCTTCGTCAGGTCCTTAGATCTATCTTATGATCAATTACCCAAGGTAATCATAAGATTTTGCAATCAATACTTTTAATCACAAAGAACCGTTTGGATGCCGATCTACGCAACTAATCAATCCAATATACCACAAGGATAAACCGATTATAGTGAGATCCTGTTTTTACCGAAACAAGTATTGTACACACCTGTTGATGGTGGTTTTTAGTTCAGGGTCAAAATCGTAAAATCATGTATTTAATGCGCTGTCATCCTGCAAAGGAATAAATGCCATTTAAAAAGTAATGAGTGTTCAAACCTCTTTACTTATATATGTATTGAGTAATTCGATATAGTTATGAAATTTATCAGAATGGTGCATCAATCCCAGATATCCTATAAATTTCAACCTATCGCATTAGTTATTAATGCATGACTCGCCCGATATTTTCCCTTGCTATGTTCCCAGCCGAACTCTCATTATTGACATGACATGAAGATCGAATGTTCATTCTCAGCAGAGTAACATGAATCTCCCGAAATGTCAGTATTGAGATCCGCATGGAAGTAACCACATGGGATGCATCACCCTCTGCAAAGAGATTAGCATGTTAACACGCCTTTAATTGAAAGATAGCGCGATCGAGCACGCTTAAATTCCTTCGGAAAATCTAGACTGTTAATATCAGTCTCAAAAATAATCACGACCACACAATTTGTCCGCGTGAATTTAACAAGCATGGCCTACTCCTAGCAGAACTAGGCAATCACTATAGTGACCACCGACGGACCCACTAATGCCCTAGTCGATCGACTTGCCTGCGGAAATCCTATAGAGTGCTTAATCTCTTACCTGAACTCGAGCAGGCGTGCTGTATTAGAAACCCTAAATTTGGGTTGCGGCAGTTTACAACTGTCACGAATCGATCGTGTTCGTCCAACTTGGCTAGCCTAATTAGACGGCCTAGATCGCGTTTCAGACAGTCAAGAGAGTGCGCATGGGTCCAATACCGACCCAATTTTATCCTCACTTGATCGACCTGCTCATGGGAAGTTAATAGCACACCAAATCGTTCGATTGAACTAGGATGATCACGCAGCCTTGAAAACCCTAAATTGAATAAGCGGCATTACTCAACTGCCGCTAATCGATCGTATCCGTCCAACTTCTCCAGCCTAGTTGGATGACATAGATCGCGTTCCAAACGATCAAAGATATGCCGACGCACTCACCTTCGAACCAATTCCACATGTGGCCGGTCAAATTGCTCATAGCAAGACCAAAGTGCATCGAATCTCCGGCCCAAAGTAGCGTGAGCACGCTGCTTTCAAAACTAAAATTACTTTGCGGCAACACATTAATGCCGCAAATCGATCTTCGCCAGCTGATTTGAGTGGCTTAGATTTAATTTTAAATGGCCCAAAAGATGTCAACGTGATCACTGTCGGCCCACCTTTACACATGACCAACCGGCCTGCTCGAGCTAACGAACGAGGCCTCGAATCGTTCGCCCAAAAAAGGGTTGGCCGCATGGCCCCCAAACCCTAGGTTGCGTCAGCAACAGTTTGAAACTGCCGCAAATCGATCACGACCATCCAACTTCGCCAGCCTAGTTGGATGGTGTAGATTTGTTTTTCAGAAAACTAACAAGATAGCGTTGTGATCACTGGCGCCCCTCTTCCATGAGTAGCGATCGGCCAGACCAAGGCTTGCTCATGTGGCCTTCAACGATCACTCGAAAAGTGGCCATTCACGCTACTTGTACGATTCAGCAGCAGTCATTAACTGCCGCAAATTGTTTCAACCACTTAACTTGGCTAGCCAATTTTAGCGGTCCATATTTAATCTCGATTGACCGATAGGATTTTGGAATGGCTACCAGTCGCCACTCTCCTAGAAGGCCCGACCGGCCACTCCCTGGGATGCGTGTGTAGCCTCTACCAACTCCCTGAAAGAGGACGGTCACGCTCTTTTTAAAATACTTATTCGCGACTTATTCAATCAGGCTCTAAAACAATGATGCTTCATACACATCAATTAGTTTGAGCTGCTTAAATGCAATGCTTCACATGCATCGAATACATACAATATTTTATATTGGGCTCATAAACAACTTAGTTGTTTCACCTAATAGCACCATGCTATTCTCCACGGCGGGTGCCACGACTTGAACCACTTATTCGAGACATCAAACATGTCACAAACTGGGGGATGCTTACTGGGTATTGGTCTGGCGGTTTACAGCATGCGGCGTGGAACGTGTCCATTACGAGAACGTGTCAGGAAAGACGAGCGGTTAATAGTAATGGGAGTGGTGGGAGAATGTATGATCAGTCTTCCCTCATAACGAGATACGATGATCACTACCTTCCGCACAAACCCACTTCTCCACCACTTAACTTCCTCCACTTCCTACGAGATCAGGGTTGCGCTCAAATGACTTGTATAAATAGATTTTCAATCTATTTCAAAAATGGAACACAAGTGTTATCAACACAAGTAGCCAGAAACCATTTTCTGATACACAAGTCATAAACAACCACACCTTCATAATTCAACATTCTTATCTCAAACACCTTCTCCGCTTCCCTCCCTAAGATCAACCCTTCTCCTTCACTTTGTGACCGAATTGAATCTGGAATGACCATTTCTTGGTTTAGGACAGAGTCTTACAGATTGATTTCTCGAACCTAAAAGCATTCCCGTGCAGTGCATTTGTTTAGGGTTTAGATTCGTTTCTCATTCAACACACCCCAAATCACCAAAAACAACAGAATCAACTTTTACCCATAAACAACTGGCGACCACAGCGGGAGATTAATCTCTCGGTTGCAAGATCAATTTTCAATTTCATTTCAATTTTTTCAAAATTCAAGATGGTGTTTCTTCGGTCTGGGTTGGCAACCAATTCCGATGGAACTAGCACTGACAACACTCTCGGCGTTGATGTCTCTGTCAGTGGCGTTACCATACAGCATGTCAATACGATCAATGCATCCCGTGGAACTATGTCCTCTACCACCAACACCAGTGGAGCAGGAGATATTCCCTCGGTAACGCCTCCCATCACCAGAGCCAGAGAAGTCGCAAACCCCAACATTTCTTCAAGTGTAACGCCTCCAGTCGTCACCAAAGCAGCTCTACTCCCCTGTCAGGACGAGGGGTCGGAGGAATCAGACGAGGCCAACCCCCTATTACCATTGTTGATTTGATGGAGAGGCAAGAAATTCTCGCTAAGGCTTAGACAGACATGGCTTCAACTCAGAAAGAGGTACTCACTTTCCTCAAGACATTAACATAACGATTTCCACAAGAGTCACGACAGCCCCTGGAACCAACAAGGAGTACCTTCAACACGCCTGACGCGAGTGCTTCAGCAGGACGTGCCTACCTAGATGAAGAAGCCCGTATTGCTCCTGAACGCCCATGGGAAAGGAACCAGCCATCCAACTTCATCACTCGTGAGGATCTGGAAGGACTTCTCCAAAATTGAGGCAAGGAAAACCCGGTGGACCTGCTCCAGCACCAACCTCCATATCCCCCTGATATGCAGAGAGTTCCTCTACCAAGAGGATATTCCTCTCCTCAGTTTTCCCTTTATGATGGTATGGTAACGCTCGTGAACACATTTCTCGTTTTCTGGAATCTTTGGGAGAACACGAATACAATCACGTCCTCCGCCTGAAAGAATTCTCAAAAATCGCTTACTGGAAGAGCATACACCTGGTATAATAACATCACACCAAACAGCATATCGAACTGGTGTGAGATGGTCACCGCCTTTTACAATAAGTATTTCTTCGTGTCCGAGAAAATCACTTTCTCGGACTTGGGAAGAATGTTTCAGCGAAACAACGAGCATCTGAACGATTACGTCAAGAGATTCAGAATCCAAGCTTTGTGTTGTCACGACCCGAATGTGACCGAACAACAATTTGTGGAGTCATGCATTAACGGTATGGTTCCCATCTATCGTGCTTTGCTGGAAAACTTGTGCTTCCAGACATTCTCTGAACTTCATGAAGCTGCTAAACGATCAGCTACAACCGCACCAGCACTTTTAGAAAGAGCCAGGCCGACCAGGGGTGAGAATGCGCGCGAAACTCGAGGAAACAGGCGTCTTATCAACAAACAATACAACACCGGTCCTTCTGTAAGCGTGGTGGGTGAAGGAGGAAAAAGGAAAGCTCCAACGACGGAGCAATATCCCAAACGCGCAGTGCCAGCGTTGACGACCCCATCCCGGAAAGTCGCGGCTAAAACTCCTGAAGCTGGAGATGCTGCTCCAGATTTCCCATTTCCAATAGATGAAGTCATTGAACTAATGGAAGTATGGATTCAAGATGATACAATCAAGCTACCTCCTCTCAGACGTCCGCCCACTGAAGAAGAAATGGCGAATCCCAAATTCTGTCTTTATCACAGGTTCGTCAATCACCCAACCAGTGACCGCAACAAGTTGAAGCGCATTTTCAAAGAGAAGGTGGATGCAAGAGAACTTCAACTAGGAAACGAATGAGTCAACAGAGACCCCCTTCCTGTCATGAGTTGCATGATTTCTGGGGACTTTGTTCACAAGTCTGTGCAGTCTATGATGGAACGATTGTGTGAAATTCTGTATTTCTCAAAAACACAGCGTCAAGACATATTTGGGGCTCTTAACCATGTCGTATCAGGCAAGCGCTTGTTTCCAGTTAAGGAAGTTGCTCCTGAACCTCAATCCTTCCTAGGAAACGCGAGATGTAACTGGGGACTCCTAACCGTCGCTCGCTTAAAGGATGTCGAGTTCGACAACGTGCTGATTGATATAGCGTCTGATTTCAACGTTGTCACCGTCAAGGCACTGAAAGCTGCAAAGATTTCGAAGCAGGAAGATGTTCATTGCCCAACCATAATTAAGAATTCTAAAGGAGATTCTAGAGACGCTTATGGGTACATCGACCTCGAAATCAAGATAGGAGACGCTCTAACACGTGGTAGGTTTCATATTGTGAAAGATTACCCGAACTATGATATGATTCTGGGACGCTCATGGGTGCATAACAACAAAGCAAAATTAGGGGTGTGTCCTTTGCCAGTGTCTATACCCGACAGGATTACCAACAAGCCATCAAATCCGGAAGATTACCTGTTGCCATATCAACAATTGGCCGGTGTGATGCAATTACCTGGAGAAAGCCCATCAGCATACGTTAGAAGATTTCGAACCCAAGTAAGTCTTATCGAACAACCCTTTTTGCAACCAGTCACTCCTCCTTCTACTGAGTCTCGGGGACTCGCTCCAATCAACAACCCATCCGCCAGTAGGAGATGTGAATGGGATGTTGGTCCTTTTAAACGCTTTGTTAAAAGTTTAGAAGATGTCTCGGTCAAAGACGGCAAACCCAAGGATCAAGTAGCCATACAACGCCCAAACCCATTTCAAATTGGAGATTTGGTAATGAAGGCGACCGCATTTCAAGTTGGGGATGTGACAGTGAAAGTGACCGCTCGGTCTGATTCACCTACAGAAAGAGAAGACAATCCATACCTGGTGGCAGATATTATCTTAGGCGGTTACTGCAAGCTCATCAATGCTGACAAACTGGAAGGCGTGACTATCCACTCACCATGGCTCAAACCCTACAATACCTAAAACGCTGTGCTACCATTTCCTCCAGCGTTCTCCATACCCAAAACATTGTGCTACCTTTTCCTCCAACGTTCTCTTTAGTATTTTTTCCAACAATTTTCTCTTTCATGCAATATTTATAATTCCTCCAAAATGATTGCGCTTGCATTCATAATTAGGGTTTCAATTTGTCAATTAATCAAAGTATTATTTCCTTTTAGAAGTCTCTTTACTCCCGAACCATGACACAAAGTCTTGAACAAACCTAAAACCCTCATTACCCATCAGTTCAAACCAGAAAGACAAAACCCTAAAGGAACACCTCATATCTTTCGAGAAACATCGAAGGAATACGTGCAGGAAGAAAAGAGGCAAAGGAATTGTAATTATTAGGGCAAACGCTTCGAAGAGCAGTCTACTCCAACAATAAAGCAACTCCTCAATCACCACATGATTAGGCGGATTGCAACACAATTGGAAGGCAGGCAGGGGAAAGTGCACGTTCACATGAGAACGCATCATCAAATGTCACATTGAGAGATTCTATCGCAACCTTACTAGAGAAACACTACAACTAGGGTTTCCGGATATCAAAGAGAAATCATTAAATTAAAACCAGGATCAACCACAAAACTACTGAGTACAAGAAGAAAATGTCTACAAAACCGTAGAAGGTGCTTAACTACAAATGAAAGCAACAAAGGGAGATTTTAGACATTGGAAGTATCAGCGGGTCTTCACTGGTGCTGTTATTGGAAGCTGCTTCAACACCTTCATCACAAGACACCGTTGCATCCTCTCTGGAAGCCGCATCGATTTCCCTTTCTGATGCTTTTTCAACACCTCTTTCAACATCCGCTTCAATACTCCCTCCAAGAAACGCGCCTGCATCTTTCTAGGAAGCTGCTTCAACATCTTCTCCGGATGCCGCTACCATGATCTCTTCAGCATCCACTTCAGTATTCCCTCCGGCGGTTGCTTCAACACCTTCTACGGAAACTACTTCGATTTCTCCTTCATGAACTGCCCCAACAGCCTTCTGAGGATACTCTGGTTCGTCCATGTCAGAATCGAGGATGATGATTCTGTTACAGACAGGGTAATCATACTTATTTTCACTGGAAGGCCGCTCATGCTCGATCCTTCACCGCTTTAGCTGAGCCGCAAACCTTTCATCTCTCGCGCTCGGCGACTGAGACGCTTCGCTGCGCCTCCATTCTTCCTCCATGCCGACCGAAGCCAAGAAAGCCCGAACACGTTCCCGTACGAGACGTAGTTGCATAAGAGACATACCCTGTATGACACGATCAGCTTCACGAAACGGAGGATATATTTTGGCCATCACCTCCTCAAACGCATTAGCCTCGGGTTTGTCAACTTCAAAGCTCTTCTCTGGAGAAGTAAAAGAGTAATCATCACCAGCAGTTCCCATCATATACTGCAAAAGGGGACGTTATTACATACCAACAGCTAGTAAATAAAATTGTTAATATCAATCAAAAATCAAACTGCATAATGAACATGGAGCAATACCTGAAACGAAGAAGAAGAGCAATTCTGCGATGGGGAGAAAGGCTCAGCGTCTTCTTTATATTCCTCAAATCAGCTAGATCCCGGGAAGAAAAGAAGTCTCTACTTGCTGTGTATAAGGGCTCCGGATACGAGATAAAAATCAAGTAGATACTTTATATCTGATGATAACCGACGTGCAAAGGAAACGTGCCTTACTCAAGAACCAAGCCGAGCCTCTATCCTAGTAATGTGCATCGACCTCGTCTTGTGAATTTCTTTGTCTATCTCCATCTAGTGCTTACCCCGCAACAATGTCACCGTTACGTGCTAAGCAGGGGACTTAATGTTGATGGTGGTTTTTAGTTCAGGGTCAAAATCGTAAAATCCCGTATTTAATGCGATGTCATCCTGCAAAGGAGTAAATGCCATTTAAAAAGTAATGAGTGTTTAAACCACTTCACTTATATATGTATTGAGTAATTCGATATATTTATGAAATTTATCAGAATGGTGCATCAATCCCAGATATCCTATAAATTTCAACTTATCGCATTAGTTATTAATGCATGACTCACCCGATATTTTCCCGTGCTATATTCCCAGCCGAACTCTTATTGACATGACATGACAATCGAATGTTCATTCTCAGCAGAGTAACATGAATCTCCCGAAATGTCAGTATTGAGATCCGCATGGAAGTACCCACATGGGCTGCATCACCCTCTGCAAAGAGATTAGCGTGTTAACACGCCTTTAATTGAAAGATAGCGTGATCGAGCACGCTTAAATTCCTTCGTAAAATCTAGACTGTTAATATCAGTCTCAAAAATAATCACGACCACACAATTTGGCCGCGCGAATTTAACAAGTATGGCCTACTCCTAGCAGAACTAGGCAATCACTATAATGACCACCGACGGACCCACTAATGCCCTAGTCGATCGACTTGCCTGCGGAAATCCTATAGAGTGCTCAATCGCTTACCTGAACTCGAGCCGGCGTGATGTATTCGAAACCCTAAATTTGGGTTGCGGCAGTTTACAACTGTCACGAATCGATCGTGTTCGTCCAACTTGGCTAGCCTAATTAGACGGCCTAGATCGCGTTTCGGATAATCAAGAGAGTGCGCATGGGTCCACTACCGACCCAATTTTATCCTCACTTGATCGACCTTCTCATGGGAAGTTAATAGCACACCAAATCGTTCGATTGAACTAGGATGATCACACAGCCTTGAAAACCCTAAATTGAATAAGCGAAATTACACAACTGCCGCTAATCGATCGTATCCGTCCAACTTTGCCAGCCTAGTTGGACGGCATATATCGCGTTCCAAACGATCAAAGAGATGCCTACGCACTCTCCATCGAACCAATTCCACATGTGGCCGGTCGACTTGCTCATAGGAAGACCAAAGCGCATCGAATTGCCGTCCCAAAGTAGCGTGAGCACGCTGCTTTCAAAACTAAAATTACTTTGCGGGAACACATTACTGCCGCAAATCGATCTCGACCACTCATCTTCGCCAGCTGATTTGAGTGGATTAGATTTAATTTTAAATGGCCAGAAGAAGTCAACGTGATCACTATCGGCCCACCTTCACACATGACCAACCGGCCTGCTCGAGCTAACGACCGAGGCCTCGAATCGTTCGCCTGAAAAAGGGTTGGCCGCATGGCCCCCAAACCTTAGGTAGCGTCAGCAGCAGTTTGAAATTGCCGCAAATCGATCAGGACAATCCAACTTCGCCAGCCTAGTTGGATGGTGTAGATTTGTTTTTAGAAAACCAAGAAGATAGCGTTGTGATCACTGGTGCCCCTCTTCCATGAGTAGCGATCGGCCAGACCAAGGCTTGCTCATGTGGCCTCAAACGATCACTCGAAAAGTGGCCATTCACGCTACTTGTACGATTCAGCAGCAGTCATTAACTGCCGCAAATTGTTTCAACCACTTAACTTGGCTAGCCAATTTTCGCTGTCCAGATTTAATCTCGATTGACCGATAGGATCTTAGAATGGCTACCAGTCGCCACTCTCCTTGAAGGCACGACCGGCCACTCCCTGGGATGCGCGTGTATCCTCTACCAACTCCCTGAAAGAGGACGGTCACGCTCTTTTTAAAACGCTTATTTCGCGACTTATTCAATCAGGCTCTAAAACAATGATGCTTCATACACATAAATTAGTTTGAGCTGCTTAAATGCGATGCTTCACATGCATCGAATACATACAATATTTTATATTGGCCTCATAAACAACTTAGTTGTTTCACCTAATAACACCATGCTATTCTCCGCGACGGGTCCCACGACTTGACCCACTTATTCAAGACATCAAACATGTCACAAACTGGGGGATGCTTACCGGGGTATTGGTCTGGAGGTTTACAGCGTGCGGCGTGCAACGCGTCCATTAAGAGAACATGTCAGGAAAGACGGGCAGTTAATAGTAATGGGAGTGGTGGGAGAACGTGTGATCAGTCTTCCCTCATAACGAGACACGATGATCACTACCTTCCGCACAAACCCACTTCTCCACCACTTAACTTCCTCCACTTCCTACGAGATCAGGGTTGCGCTCAAATGACTTGTATAAATATATTTTCAATCTATTTCAAAAAGGGAACACAAGGGTTATCAACACAAGTATCCAGAAACCATTTTCTGATACACAAGTCATAAACAGCCACACCTTCATAATTCAACATTCTGATCTCAATCAGGCTCTCCGCTTCCCTCCCTAAGATCAACCTTCTCCTTCACTTTGTGACCGAATTGAATCTGGAACGACCATTTCTTGGTTTAGAGCAGAGTCTTACAGATTGATTTCTCGAACCTAAAAGCATTCCCGTGCAGTGCATTTGTTTAGGGTTTAGATTCGTTTCTCATTCAACACACCCCAAATTACCAAAAACAGCATAATCATTTTTTACCCATAAACAACACCAAAGATTTATATAACCAAGTCAGAAATCTTCTATCTCTTCTTTGTCTTCAATTCTTCTTAGATATTCAATAAACACCCGCACAGAACTACTTGAATCTCTTGTGATCAATCACACACAGAACAGAGTCTGTTAACAATAGATTATCACAAGATCGTCTTTAACACTAACAACAGTCTAAAGATCCCCGTCGAAACTTCGAACTAGTTTGAGTGAATCTTATATCAGAAGAGAAGACTCTCAAGCATAAACAAACCACGTGCAATCAAAGTTCAACCACCGTTAGTCAATTAAATCAATCGAAAACAAAAGATAAACCGCAAATATATAGTTTCCCACCAACGGTACTTGTAGAGCTTTTCAATCCCAAAGAAGTCTTTAAATTGAGCGGCCGTAAGAGATTTCTCCTCATTAGGTTACTCTCCTCTCCGAATAGGCGGCTTCACCAGTACAACATAGGAAGTTTACTGTCACGAAGGATTAGTTTGCCCGAAATGCAAACTTCAAGTATTTGTAGACAAGGAAGTTTGGACACCAAGGAATTTCCAAAACCGAAAATATTCTCAAGATATTCAATAACAATTTTCCAAATTCGGTTTTCATAATTCCTGAGAAAGCTCTGTCCAAAAATATTGATCGAAAATCTCCCACGTACCCATGTTCGAAAATCACGAGCTTGAATAAAAGAACGCATAACAGCTTTCCACCATGGGTAGTTTGAACCATCGAAGACTGGTGGTACGTTTATGCAGATAGAGATTCTGTCCATAGAGTCAGATCGCTACAAACACAGACTTGTGAGGTATTTAAACGTGTTTTCCTGCTCTGATACCAATTGAAAAAACGGGGGTCTAACAACCTCATCCAATATTTCGCTTAGCAATTTGTATGGACAAACTCCAATATACTTTCAAGAGAATCAACTAGACTCAATCTTAATAAAGTATATCAAAGAGTTCTAATATCTCTATTTCATAATGTAATCAGCAAATCGAACAGATGGAAATCCGTGAGCCTGATTATTATGTGAAATAACTTGAACGGTACCAAAGACCAATGTTCAAGTGTCAATCAATGTAAATCAACAACCAAAGGTTGGATATTCAAATTGATTGATCTTAACGCACAACCTGTGATATTTCAATTATATAACAAAATATAATGCGGAAAAGAAATAACACAGACACCTGAATTTTGTTAACGAGGAAACCGCAAATGCAGAAAAACCCTTGGACCTAGTCCAGATTGAACACACATTGTATTAAGACGCTACAGACACTAGCCTACTACAAACTAACTTCGGTCTGGACTGTAGTTGAACCCCAATCAATCTCACACTGTTCCAAGGTATAGTTTCGCTCCTTACGTTTCTGATCCCAGCAGGATACTATACACTTGATTCCCTTAGTTGACTCACCCACAACTAAGAGTTTCTACGACCCAAAGTCGAAGACTTTAATAAAAAAATTTGTATCACACAGAAAAGTCTATGATAATAGATAAATTTGTCTCCCACAGATAAACCTATGAGTTTGTTCCGTCTTTTGATAAATCAAGGTGAACAGGAACCAATTGATAAACCAGACTTATATTCCCGAACAACAGCTCAGTATTATCAATCACCTCACAATAATCTTAATCGACGCGACGAAAGAAGATATTGTGGAATCACAAACGATGAGACGAAGATGTTTGTGATTAATTTTATATCTTGCCTATCGAAGATATCAATCTCAAGCCAATCGTTACGATTGTACTCAACACGATAGAAACAGCAAGATCAGATCACACAACTACAAGAAAGTAGTATCGGTCTGGCTTCACAATCCCAATGAAGTCTTCAAGTCGTTAACCTACAGGGTCTCGAGAAGAAACCTAAGGTTAAAGGAGAATTGACTCTAGCTAATACAACTAGTATCACACAGGAGGTTTGGGGATTAGGTTTCCCACTTGCTAGAGTTCTCCCTTATATAGTCTTTCAAATCAGGGTTTGCAATCAATGTTAGCTTAGTAACAAAGCATTCAATATTCACCGTTAGATGAAAACCTGATTAGATTCAAGCTAATATCTTTCAACCGTTGGATCGAAAACTTAGCTTGTTACACACAAATAAAATGCATGATTTTAGGTTTGTATAACCGTACCCAAACATGTACATTTGTTGGTTCAACAGTAGTTAACCAAATGGTTAGCCATATGCACTTTCATATCAACTATGTTCTTCTTCACCATAATTAGTTCGAATGACTCAAATGAACTAGTTAGAGAGTTGTTCAATTGCTTAGATCTTATAGAAGTATACAAGACACGATCGAAACAAAAACGATTTGATTCATTCAAATCGATTCATGAACTTTATAGCCACGATTTGCAAATTTCATTCCTTAGTTAATTAAAAATATAAGTTCACAAATAATCGTTTTTAGATATAACCAACTCAAGTACGCGGACTTAGTTCGCGGACTTAAGTTCCCGAAAGGAGTTCACAAACTCCAGCAGATTTTATCGAGATGAGAACTTTCGCCAGTTCGCGGACTGGGTTCGCGGACTGGGTTCGCAGACTGAGCTCACAGCTCTTGTTCCGGTTTTCCTGATCAACAAAGTACGCATATTTTGGTTTAAGAAATAAGGACTTATACATATATGTATTGCCACACAATGCTTATATCCAACATTGGTTATATAATCTAAACTCTCATTTCAATCATTGAAACATTCTTAGAGGAAGTTATATAGTTGTTATTCACAAACCATTTTTCTTCAAAGCCAATTTCAAAGTGATTGAAACAATAATGACTTTCGTCACTAGGTAAAGATGAACTTGGCCAAAGCGAAAGCTTACCAACACATATTTCGAGAAACAGATAATTGAGATAAACTCGGCTCGAAATAGCAAATGTGTATAATCAAAGTCTATATAGCAAAACAACTTTTGTCTCAAGATAGTAGATAGAGTAGATAGACTTTTGATTGATAGATAAGTTCAAGTCTCCACATACCTTTTAGTCGATGAAGTTCCACCAGTTCCTTGAGTAGTTCTTCGTCTTGTATGATGATCGCCATGGAGTTCTTGAGCTCCACTACACTTTCCATCCTAGTCCAAGACTTAGCTATAGTAGACTAGAAATCAAGACTTATAGTTTTGATCACTAACATTGACAAACATGCTTGAGATAGCAACGCATGCGAGTTCGACCGATCAATGCTCTAACAACTAGGATACATCACTACAAGCAATAACCACAATTATGCTACTTGCATTCAAGGTATACCGCTTTTGCGTATAATAAACCCTAAACTAGCAATAGATATGAATGCAGGTTCAATCAATTGGCCACTCAACTAAACAAGCAATCAAATCATACATGGCGATAATTCTAGTGAATCATGATCGATAATTTTGAGACAAAACCAATTTATTGAACAAGAAACATGCTTTGTGAAATCAAATTAATCCATAACAAATAATAAGATTAACTACTCATGTTAATGGGTTCATAACAAGAATAAAAAGAAAGGGTTTCATGTTTCTAAACCCTAGAACATAACAAGAAAAAAAGAAAGGGTTTCATGTTTCTAAACCCTAGAACAAAAGTAGAAGCAAATATATCCTCATATGGGTGTTTTCTGCTTCCTTTTATTGCTCACCAATTTCCAAAACAAAACCACATTCCTAACTTTCCAGATTTCCGTATCAGGACAAGCCCAAATAAAACAAGTCCAACTCTATTATGCTTGTCAGTTTCGCAGAACTGACAACCCAACTTAGCCTCGGCTACCAGCCTATCACCCCATACTTCCGCCAATAATCTGCTCCTTCCCTGCCAATTTATACCCATACATTCATTTATTCATCCAAATCAAGTACAGTAGCATACACTTCAGTTCAACCTGATATCTCTTTCTCCATCTCAGTTTCCACTCAAACAACACACATCACATTTAGCTCTTGACTGCAATCCTTGCTCAACTCAAAACCTCAACAGCAACATCACTTTAAAGTTTCCATACCCAACACGAACCACTGTGCTTCTTCCATTCATTACATTTCCCTGCACTTGCATTGTTGCCATTGTAATCCATCTCAGTAACACCACCAATTCGATCTCTTATGCATCACAACATCATTGCTTCTCATCAAATTCAGTACCACCAGATTCAGTTCATTGTTACAACTCAAACAAACCCATTACAGCAAACAAAACCTTGCAGTCTTCATATTCTTCTTCTGCAATTTTGAGTAGCAGAGCTCCCTGCAATACTCACAGCCATCTCCATTATCATCCACCAGGCCTGTAATTTTAGCTCCAGTCCATCACCTCAAAAGCAATAAACACCATTTTATCTCTAATTAACCACAACAGCGGTACCTTCTCCAACAAATCACAGACTCAGAAACCCCCATTCTTCTCACTGAGTTCTTCATCTGGGAATCGATTGCAGCAGCCTTTCTTCTCTAATTTCTTGAATCGGCTACAAATACAGCTCCATCAACCCTTGACAATCATCCGTGGAAAACCCATCTTATAATTCATCCCAGATTCGACCCCTAATCTCTGAATCACTATCTCCATCAAACCCTAGGTTCAGAAATCAGTTCTTTCTTCATTTCTTCTAACAATCATCACCACCAGACTCATGAGATAATCTTTCTTAGCTTCGAATCAGCAACAACAACAAACTCGATCCACCAACAGTATCGCCTCCATTTCCTCTTATTTTCAGGTGAGATGTATTAATTAAAGTAGAAATAAAAACTTGAGTTATCTAAGAAATAACTCGGCCTAATTGAGTCTAACAGTACAGATCGGATACTGGCACCCGTTTAGATGAATACGTGCATCCACATGTTAATATCCCAATTTTGTAACACTGTTTTGTACATGCATTTGCTCTTCTCGCTCCGCCTAGGATGATTTCTTCTTCTTTCGCTCTAAATGACTCCATTGCACCTAATAACTCAAAAGTAAACATAAGATATATATTTTGCAAGACAACTCAGCAAAGAAAGCATAAATAATAGATAAATATCAAGGCATTTTAGACACCTATCATCATTTGCAAGTCAATTTTTGTTAGTCATGTATTTGACAGAAGATATAAAGATCAAACATATATGGATGTTCGTAATTTATCCCTTTGCCAGATTGTAGATTTAGACTAGGTGTATATATTCCTCTCCTTCAAGTGAATTAGACTGGATAGAGAATCAAAGATGCAATTTCAAATTTGTTGTACCTTATGCGAACCCAGAGCATTGCAGGGCAACTACTAAGAAACACTTGTTTTCAATACATTTTAGTCTTGTACATGTTCCAGTTATTTGATTGTAGTTTTAGTTTCTAGAATACATCTTGCATCTCCAACATTATCGACACGCGATCGTCGGACAATATAGATAAGCTGACTTCATCATATTGCATTTAAAAAGTTACAACCGTTGTGTTCATTCAGTGTTGAGCAACATTTAGCAGCAACACTATCATTTCATATCCAATTACATGTTCATAAACTAAAACATACCCAAAACATTAAGGAAAAATTGGTCTTCCATTTACAAGTATTTCACCATCTTACCCACAAAAAATACAAATACCAAAAAAAAAAAAGGAAAAAAGCAAAATGAACATAACATTCCCATGCATTTCAGTCTCCATTGCCAGAACCAAAAAAGAAAACATGCGACTCTTGTCTCAAGATAGGAGATACAATAGATAGACTTTTGAGTGATAGATAAGTTCAAGTCTCCACATACCTTTTAGTCGATGAAGTTCCACTAGATCCTTGAGTAGTTTTTCGTCTTGTATGATGATCACCATGGAGTTCTTGAGCTCAACTACACTTTCCATCCTAGTCCAAGACTTAGCTATAGTAGACTAGAAATCAAGACTTATAGTTTTGATCACTAACATTGACAAACATGCTTGAGATAGCAACGCATGCGATTTCGACCGAGCAATGCTCTAACAATCTCCCACTTTGTCAATTTTAGTGACAAAACTATCAATACATATGGAATACAAAAAATAAATAAATAAACTTTTGTAGCTCCTATTCCACATGCCTAATCTTCAACATTACTCAAAATCTTCGTCACTTCCAAGTACTCCAATGATCCCAAAGGTTGTATGTACAACATCATCGTTGTTGAAAATCCGTAGCTATAACAATGAGAAAACAAGAATTCTCAATCATTGTTATACAGTGTCATAGTATCATTATGCAACATCAAAGTTCAATTGTATCACAACTTCGACAACAATACTATTGTGATATGTATCACTCCCCCTTAGTCAATAATCCATCTCACATGGAAACCACTCCCCCTTACATAATGATCTGAAAACCATATGTATTTGTAGCATGAACTACATATTAATTCTCCCCCTTTTTGTCAATAAAATTGGCAAAGGTACGAAAACGGGATCCTAATGAAATTTCCGAAAGAGAAGTTTCATGACCAAAAGAAGGCACATATCAACTTCTTTAGATGCAATCATATAGCCGAAGCTAAATGCTTTCATCAAGGAGTTTATAAAGATACAAGATAACCCCTATAATATTCCAAATCCGCACTCCCCACAAAGATTTGGCAATCAAGCACAAGTTCAATTAAGAACTCTCCCCCATAAAATATCATTCCCGAAAGAACAACAAGAGCGACCTTAATTTCAAAAGAAAAGAAGGATTTCTTTGGACATAACAAATCACATACGAATATGAATTTGAATCCAAAAATACTCAATTAAATTAACCACGAGAAAACCCATGATTAACTTAATTGGAAATCTTCAATCAAATTAACCACAAAAAGTGATAAATTTAATTGGTCATGCTCAACATAAGAAAACTTACGGAGCCTCATCTAAAATAATCAAGAGATTGATCATTTTCGACATATGGATCCTTATGGAGCAACAACTAAGTTAAATCATAAGAGTAATGAATCAACTTAGTTGATTGTGCTCAACAATAGAAACCTTATGGAGCCTCACAGTATATATACATAAAAATATGGATTAGGGAAGATCAATACTGCGGAATAAACAAGGATTCATTCTATTTTCCATCACTATTTGCACAATGACATACAATAGACATAATCCTTGTATACAAAAGATTTTAACCTACCTTCCATCAATAAATGACATAATAGGCTTAACTTTTGTGATATCAAAAGTTCATTCATTCTTTTATCAATACATGCATATCGACATACGAAAGACTTCACTTTGGACAAGGTTATCTGTACTTCTTATGGATCTAACACATGTAGCAATTTAATTGAAAGATAAAATCATTCAAGGCTAAACATAAGATTTATTACAAACATAGAAACAACAGTAGTTCGATATAAGAAGTTTAACAGATAAACAAGCAGAATTACATTAAGTTCAAGAATTAGTCACTCCTCTCATAATAGTCTCTTTCGATCTCATAGAACTTCTCTATCATTTCAGGACACTCATTTTCAGCATAGTCTACCTTTTCTCTGAGAACCTCATTTTCCTCCTGAAGGCAAGTGAGCTCATCTGCCCTTGAAGTTCTTGCAGAGGTTCTGATTGCAGGACGCCTCATCTTCTCGATGCTTGACATACTCAAAACAGTTGGTCCGCCATTAGAGCTAAAAGGTTTTACTTTAAAATGAGCACAAATTCTTGAGATGAGACAAGGGAAGCTAGGAGTTTTTCTTGAGGTGTGTTTTACGCTAATCATTTGATCAATAACCAGATCACAAAAACCAATACTTCTCCTTTCAACGATATAATAGATAAGTTCAGTGAGACCCTTGGTCCATACATTGTTGTCAATTTTGTTCGGCATCAAGTTTGCCACAATAAGTTTAGCAGCAGTTTTGAGGAACAAACCAGCCCCTTTAACATTTATCTTTCCATCATTCAGAGAAAGGTCTTTGTTAAAAAGACGGTTAGACAACACTTCTGAAGATAATCTTTCATTCTCAGGAGAAGATAACAAAGCGATCAACAGTAAATGTGACAGCTCCTACAATAGTCTTGAAGGTGCAATTGGTAAAGTTTTCCTCATAGATATTAGCATAAAATTGTGCAACCATCTCAATGCGAACCGTTCCCAGTGGTTTGTGAATTAAACCCCAGTTGTGATTTTTGAAAACATCATACAGACCATCTACCTCAATTTTTGAAGCATCATAGAAACGCTCACAGATTGGTTGTTTGTTCTTATACTCCAAAAAGAGTACACGAGCAGCAGGGTTGATAAAACTAGCACAAATGCTTGGATCATAAAAGGAATCATTCCTAGTTTGATGACTTGATCTTCCAACATGCGTTGTTCTTCTATGTGCCATAGATATAGATGAAATTTCAAAACAACAGTTGGGAAACTTACTTGGTTCGTGAACAGTTTCTAATGGCAGTCCTCCAATTGATTAAGAAATGCAAAAACTGCTCCTGACCCAATGTACACGAGCTTCTCCTGAGTTCACGGACACAAACCAACTTTGATTTTATTTAAAGAACGTGATGTTGATGGAGCAATGGAATGAGAACTGTTTGGTTTTTTTTTTCTTGCGTTCTCGAACTGAAGGAACCAGAGAAAAAGGGCGAAGTGAACGAAGATATTTTCTTCCCCTTTTTGTGTGTCAAGGAACCATTCTGACACGTTTCGGAATGAGACTCGTATGTGGAGCGGTTCTGAGTTCCATGTATGCGAACCACACGAGTGTTAGAGAAGGACTTGTTTGGCACAATTAGGAGCGATAGCTCACATATATTTGTTTCAAGTAATTTTTGTAAGTACAAAAATGAATCTTGCGCACCATGACACCAAGAGATAGTCTCTTTCCAATAGCTCTTATATCTCGAAATTTTGAGATCATTCCAGAACATAAATTTTATAGGACTATCAAAGAGCATTGTCAGAACCAATAAATTTTTGAAATTCTGATTTCTCTTTTTCCATATTTTATGTGGATAGTTTGTTGTATTGCACAGGGAAACTCTTTTGGTAAAAGACGACATCCTGGATTCAACAATATCACTATCACAAAAATAAGTGTCGGGAATTAATTCATGAAATAATTCATGCATTGAGGTTAATTTATCATTTAGTTGAGATTTAAACTCTTCATGTATCTGGTCTAGTTTATAACAACTAATAGAGCACAGAAGGGGAACACTGCTCTCACTGATTAATAAATTAATATCAACATTGACATGAATATTTTTTATCATAACTTTATTTAGTCTATCAAGAGACTCCTGTCCTTTCTGGAGAAATAAATCAACATCAGAAGATAGGTATTCAAGTTTCTTTTCAATTCCTGAGAGGACTTCAAGAGATTTTGAACCTGGTGGAGGTTTAGATAGGATTTCTTCTACGGATTTAATTAAATCAGTCATGGAAGAAAAATCTGGAATCCCTGGATCTGGTGGAGCATTTATTGAGATAACACCTTTATCCATAAAGTAAGATCGCTACAAACACATACTAGTAAGGTCTTGAATGTGTTTGCCTGCTCTGATACCAATTGAAAAAGCGGGGGTCTAACAACCTCACCCAATATTTTGCTTAGAAATCTGTAGGGGCAAACTGCAATATACTTTCAAGAGAATCAACTAGACTCAATCTTAATAAAGTATATCAAAGAGTTCTAATATATCTATTTCACAATATAATCAGCAAATCGAACAAATAGAAATCCGTGAGCCTGATTATTATGTGAAATAACGTGAACGGTACCAAAGACCAATGTTCAAGTGTCAATCAATGTAAATCAACAACCAAAGGTTAGATATTCTAATTGATTGATCTTAACGCACAACCTGTGATATTTCAATTATATAACAAAATATAATGCGAAAAAGAAATAACACAGACACCTGAATTTTGTTAACGAGGAAACCGCATATGCAGAAAAACCCCGGGACCTAGTCCAGATTGAACACACAATGTATTAAGCCGCTACAGACACTATCCTACTACAAATTAACTTCGGTCTGGACTATAGTTGAACCCCAATCAATCTCACACTGATCTAAGGTACAGTTGCACTCCTTACGTCTCTGATCCCAGCTGGATACTACGCACTTGATTCCCTTAGTTGATCTCATCCACAAATAAGAGTTGCTACGACCCAAAGTCAAAGACTTTAATAAACAAATCTGTATCACACAGAAAAGTCTATGATAATAGATAAATCTGTCTCCCACAGATAAAACTATGAGTTTGTTCCGTCTTTTGATAAATCAAGGTGAACAAGAACCAATTGATAAACCAGACTTATATTCCCGAAGAACAGCTCAGTATTATCAATCACCTCACAATAATCTTAATCGACGCGGCGAAAGAAGATATTGTGGAATCACAAACGATGAGACGAAGATGTTTGTGATTACTTTTATATCTTGCCTATCGGAGATATCAATCTCAAGCCAATCGTTACGATTGTACTCAACACGATAGAATCAGCAAGATCTGATCACACAACTACAAGAAAGTAGTATCAGCCTGGCTTCACAATCCCAATGAAGTCTTCAAGTCATTAACCTACAGGGTCTCGAGAAGAAACCTAAGGTTAAAGGAGAATCGAATATAGCTAATACAACTAGTATCACACAAGAGGTGTGGGGATTAGGTTTCCCAGTTGCTAGAGTTCTCCCTTATATAGTCTTTCAAATCATGGTTTGCAATCAATTTTAGCTTAATAACAAAGCATTCAATATTCACCGTTAGATGAAAACCTGATTAGATTCAAGCTAATATCTTTCAACCGTTGGATCGAAAACTTAGCTTGTTACACACAAATGAAATGCATGATTTTAGGTTTGTGTAACCGTACCTAAACATGTACATTTGTTGGTTCAACAGTAGTTAACCAAATGGTTAGCCATATGAGCACTTTCATATCAACCATGTTCTTCTTCACCATAACTAGTTCAAATGACTCAAATGAACTAGTTAGAGAGTTGTTCAATTGCTTAGATCTTATAGAAGTATACAAGACACAATCGAAACAAAAACGATTTGATTCACTCGAATCGATTAATGAACTTTATAGCCACGGTTTGCAAATTGCATTCCTTAGTTAATTAAAAATATAAGTTCACAAATAACCGTTTTTAGATATAACCAACTCAAGTACGCAGACTTAGTTCGCGGACTTAAGTTCCCGGAAGGAGTTCACAAACTCCAGCAGATTTTTTCGGGATGAGAACTTCCGCCAGTTCGCGGACTGAGCTCACAGCTCTTGTTCCGGTTTTCCTGATCAACAAAGTACGCATACTTTGGTTCAAGAAATAAGGACATATATGTGTTGCCACACAATGCTTATATCCAACATTGGTTATATAATCTAAACTCTCATTTCAATCATTGAAACATTCTTAGAGGACGTTATATAGTTGTTATTCACAAACCATTTTTCGTCAAAGCCATTTTTAAAGTGATTGAAACATAACATGACTTTCGTTACTAGGTAAAGATGAACTTGGCTAAAGCGAAAACTTACCAACACATATTTCGAGAAATAGATAAGCGAGATAAACTCGGCTCGAAATAACAAATGTGTATAATCAAAGTCTATATAGCAAAATGACTTATGTCTCAAGATAGGAGATAGATTAGATAGACTTTTGAGTGATAAATAAGTTCAAGTCTCCACATACCTTTTAGTCGATGAAGTTCCACCAGTTCCTTGAGTAGTTCTTTGTCTTGTATGATGATCGCCATGGAGTTCTTGAGCTCAATTACACTTTCCATCCTAGTCCGAGACTTACCTATAGTAGATTATAAATCAAGACTTATAGTTTTGATCACTAACATTGACAAACATGCTTGAGATAACAACGCATGCGAGTTCGACCGAGCAATGCTCTAACAGTTTTGGTCTGGGAATATCGAAGTTGGAGTTCCAAAAGTACGGGTGATACGTTCGGGTTCTCGAATAATACGTGTATAATTCGCGAACTTAGTAACTTACCACAAAAACACGTATATAATTATATGACATAGGTGGATGGACTAGGGAGCATATCCCGAATTCCCGATTGAGAGCAGGTTTCCTGCCTCCCCACATACCCAGATGTTGAAGGTCTTAAAGCTGGTTAAAAGTAAAACCACTCGATCATGGATGGTTAAAAGTAAAACCCCTCAGTCATAACTCTTGAAAAGAAGAGGCAAAAGGAACAAAGGAAGCACATGTGTGTTGTTAGAATATGGGCATCCAACTCAAAACCAATTGACAATGAGTAGAGAGGCCCTAAGAGATTATAAATCGCGGGATCTTAGATAACCCAACAATACGGGACAATAATATCAACACGCCCCCTCACGTGTAGCCTCTTTGGGTCTAACATGTGGAACAATAAATTGGGTGACGCGGAGTCAAGGTGCGGCCAAATGGCTCGACACAAATAGCCTGCTCTGATACCATGTTGTTAGAATATGGGCATCCAACTAAAAACCAATTGGCAATGAGTGGGGAGTCCCTAAGAGATTAGAAACCGCATAATCTTAGATAACCCAACAATGTGGGACAATAATCTTAACAAGGGGGTCCCAATATCAGACATATAACAGTGGTAATCAATATGGTTTTCAATCTCATTCATATAATAACTACCAACCATCCTATGGGTATAATCAAAGCCAATCTTTTGTCTATGATCAATATCCCACAGAACCTTATGGATATGCACATACATATCAACAACCTTATGACGGATATGTATTTAAAACGAGCGGTCGTAAGAGATTTCTCCTAATTAGGTTACTTTCCTCTCCGAATAGATGACTCCACCAGAAACAACACAACTAGGTAGTTTTGATGGCTCTGAGGATTAGTTTGCTCAAAATGCAAACTTGGGTATTTATAGACAAAAGAAGTTTGGACACCAAGAAATTTCCAAAACTGAATATTCTCAAAGATATGCAATAAAGCCCCAAACGGTTTTCATAATTCCTGGAAATGCTCTATCCAAATATTGACTGAAATCTCACTAGAAAATATCCAATTAGTAAATGCACATTACTAATTTTTATTCTCCAGAGATATGCATTTAATTTCTGGAAATTAAAAGCATATAAAAACCAAAAACCTTTAATTAAAAGATTTTCAATTTATTTCGATCCGGGATTCTCCTGTAGTTATTAAGGAATATCTTTGAACAATAAAAGATAAGAATTACTTACTGCACATATTCAAAGTATGTCGACATCTTTACTTTGTAAATCCTTTTTATATTTACAACCTTGGAACTGATTTGCCACACTTCCAAACAAGTTTAAAATTATTTCATCTGATTTCCAAGAACTATGTGATTCATTATCATATAAAATAGAAATCATGGGTTTAACGGTTCTACCTAAACAAGTTTCGGTTATACCTCCATGTGGGTACTAGGAACGGTCACATTAGTTTCCAAAAATTGGTTGAATAAGTACCAGGTTCGGTTGCACAAGTCATAGGATCGGTTACACCAGTTACTAAGACTTGTTGTACCTCTTACAAGGATCGATTCCACATACTTGTGATCGGTCACACCTCTTACTAGGATCGGTTACCCAATGACTAGAGTTGGCCACACCAATTACAAAATATCGATCATACCATCTCAGGTGATTACCTAAGATCAGTTTCACTAATAAAAGTCATACCAATACAAAAGTCAGGCATTATGATTAGTTTTACCAAGATACATAAACAAGTTATGAACGGTTATACTCAACCACACATATTGGTAATCCAAAGAATTGCAATGAATAACAATACCAATAAGCCTAGCGATTTCCCTTTCAATTCACAAAACAAGTTTATGAACTTCCTTTAAACGAATGTAAAACATTTTTTCTTAGGACGAAATCTTCACCCATACCCATACATAATCACAATAGCATTCATACGATTATGTCGATGTTTTATATATGAAGTTCAAAAGATAGACGTTATACTTTGTATTGTAATTCCTTAATACTATGTCTAACTAGAGTATAATCATTCAAAGCTTCGCAGTTATGTTTTCAATATGCACGACTTGAAAGATACATTAGGAATGAAACAGTTGAAATCAAAATATTACTAACCTCAAGAAGAAGGATGATGTCGTCGATGTAGCTCTTTACTTCTTCACATTCTTCAAGTCTTCGAGTAATACTGATATGTCTCATATCCTAATAACTTTCAAGCTAACCTATACGAAGTTGACTAAATGAGTTTTGGTTCACTAAAATATGACAACCAAACTTGACATACCAACACTTAGTGGGTTCAACCGAGCTATGCTCTAACAATCTTCATTTTTGTTGATATCGATGATGGGGAGGTAAAAAACTTATCTTCATTCTTTTTACTTTTGAGTTACTTACTGTAATGAAGCTAAATTGGATAAAAGCTCCATAATTATCATATGTGTTGATAATATAATGTAATCTCAGGCTTTGGAGATGGGATGTAGAGTAGACAAGCTGCCATTTAAATATTTGGATTTCCATTGGGTTCTACATTTAGATGTGCATCTGTTTGGGACGAGGTGATCCAGAAAATGGAAGTCAATCCAGAAATTTGGAAGAAAAAGTTTTCTTTTCAAGTTGTTTATCTAGTCTCATAGTTGACTTTCTTTCAACAATCGTAGAGGTGAAGTTAACAAAGTTTATGAGAAACTTTCCGTGAGACTCTAATGAGAATAAGAAGAACATGTGTTGGGTTGCTTGGTTAAAGATATGTAAGCCTAAAAATTTGGGAGGACTGGGGGTAAACAATCTCAAATGTGTTGGGTTGCTTATGAAGATGAAAACCAATATCTCATGTTGTGTGAAGACCGACCGCTGCTCAAAATAAGATGTGCAAGCATTCGTTATCTGTAACTATGGAATATTAGCACAACAGGTTTAGTAAAGCATTAGAAATGAAACTGTATTAATACCAACATGGTTTGTCCGATAGTATTATCACGTGCAAAACTGTCTTGTTATGTTAGTACATACAAAAGTTTAAATTTCGATAATAAATACATAGAACGAGACTTTGAAAAGAATTACCCAAGTTTTTTTTTTTGTCGTACTTTTATGCCTAATATCAATTCTTAACTCCACTATCAGATACTACCTCTATGACTAATCCACCAACATCCACCATCACCATCAAAACAAGCACAACCGCCACCACTACTTCCTCACTGCAACTACACCTTCCACCACCACCACCAGAACATATCCGCTTCCACCAGCACAATACCAGTAAACACAAAATCAACTAAATCGTTATCTGTAAATACTTGAAACATAGTCATATATAACAGGTTTTACCTAAATTTATTAAATCAAATTAAAAAAGATGTAAACAAGTTTAAACACTCAATAACTGATTGCTTACCTTTTGATTTAATCTTCACGTCGATTGGTATTCAAATCAATTTCCATACCATATTATTAAATTTCAAGATCTGGAAATTAAAAACAGTATCATTAATCTGGATCTTCAACTTGAAATTCTGAAATCAAAAAACTCCAAAGAATAAATCAATCTCTAAATCTGGTTGCGAAGATTAATCAAACATATAAATCAGTTGAAAATCAATTACATAAATCGTATTAGATTTGGTGGTAGCAGTGATAGAGGCGGTGGAGCTTGATGGTCATGGTGGTGGAGGTAGGAGCGATGAAGTTGTTGGTGGTGGGAGAAACGAAGAAGGTGGTGATGGGAGCGATGGAATTCTTTCGAGTTGTTTGAAATAAAAAAGAAGGGACGATGGTGGAAAGATTAAATAAGAAATTATGATTTTATTAAAAACTTCAATTATACCACTAGGGGCATTTGTGAAGTTCCTCACAGGTATTTTTGACGGCCCATAAGAAGTGAGGGTATTTATTTAATTTTCACATATAAATTTGGGACATTTGAAACCATTGAATCCCTCTGTTGATACATGAAAATATTTAGCCCTAGAAAGGGGCACCCCTCAACCCATTAGGAGTTCCCCTCAAGAAGGATGAACTTGGGGACTAGGCTTAGCCCATTGGAAGTGGGGTAATCCTAGTCCATAACAAGACAGATGGGCCTTAACCCAAGAAGGAAGTCTCTTAGGGTTTGGTGTTAACTTAAGTAAAGGGAAATGGTAGTTTAGTAATATGTTAATCTTATATGTGTTTATCCATAAGGAGGTCACTATAAAAGGGAAAGAGGACACATTTCATGAGATCATCATTAATTCCCCATTACTTCCACAAACCTACCTTCTCCTTGGGAGTACTTTCTGTGATAGGGCTAGTTCCTGTAGTTTCTGTGATAGGTGTTGTAAAACACCTAATTTACTATCTAGTAGTTACGCTTTCTTTGCGAGTTTTCGTGTAAATTATGTATCTTATGTTTGAGTTTGAGTTTATTAGGTGCAATGAAGTCATTGGGAGCAAAATACGGAGAAATCATTCATTTGGAGCGAAAATTGCAAAAAGGTCATTTGATCGGCGTGGGGAGTGCATCCGCAGATAAGCGCGACCACCTGGAGTCCCTGTAGAAGTGTTAAAAGCAGACACACATTTGATCGAGGCTGCCATGCAAAGTAATTTAGATATTTGAAAAGGGGCTGCCAACCTAGGCTAACCCTTATCTAAACAGTGGGGGTGTCTTAATCCAGTTATCCATTTAACCTTGAAAACCAGATCAAGATGCTTTTCTTTTATTTGGTATTCTTCATTACATTTCACCTCAAAGTTAGAGAAGATAGAGTGAAGGATGGCTGCACCATTAATCAGCTGCTGCTATTATTTCCAAGACAAAATCGAGACACAAACAGTGAACAGAGAGATCAAGGTTAGAATTTCGATTTGGATCTGCAACCGAAGAACAAGAAGAAATATCGGTGGTAGATTCTTCTGCTTTGTCAATTTATAAGGAGAAATTGAGAAGAAGGGTTTTGATTTGAACCTGAGAAAGAGCTCGTTCCAGATGGAATCCGTCGATTGATGAACAAATAAGGAGAGTTGATGAATTTGAGAGCAAACTGATGCTATGATGGTGCAGTGGCTGTGAAGGAATTTGGGTATAGACTCAGTAGAGAAGTTAGGGTTTGTGGTTGAATTATTTAGTTGGAGAAATTGACAGAGTAAAAGATGCAAGAATCAGATGGAAGAACTTGAAGATGGGTGTTCTGTGATAGAGTATATGAGGCTGAATTTGTTGGTGTTGAGTTCTTTAGCTGGTGCTTGTTTGGTGGATCTGAATTGAAGAAGAATGTGGGTTTTGATGATTGTGCTATGAATTGAGTACCAGATGAAGATGGGTTGTTGTTGCTGGGGCATTAGAATGATGAAGGTGGTTGTGTAATGCAAGTACCATTGATGGTATTGCAGCTGAGAGGACTGAAGTTTGCAGCTGTTGCAAGGGTTTGAAGCAATGAGTATGAAGCAATGGGTTCTGGTGTGTGTACTCTGGGATTTCTATGGGATGAATAATGAATTGCAGCTGATGGCTACAGAGTCGACCTGGTGCTATTGGTATGCGGTGCAAAGATGGGTTCGAGTCTGGTTTGGTATGATGTCATAGGTGCTAGGGTTATAGCTCAGTTTGCAGTAACTAAAGCTAGATTCTGCAATGTAGGTTACAGGGTTTGTATGGATGAATCTGGAGGTGCAGCTAAATGACCAGTGGTGTTGCTGTGCTGTCAGACTTATATTTTGGTTGAATAAGTAGATGGGTCTGGTGGAGATAAGAACCTGAGATGAGAGGGGAATTGGAATTGGTGGTCTGCAATTGAAGCCTTGTGTTGGCTGTAAGGAGAGAAGTCGAGAAGGAGATAGCCTGAGCTGCTGATGTTGGCAGGAAGGAGTCTGAAATGGTTGAGTTTCTGGTGGAGTAGGGCACTGGTGAAGACCCAGGTTGCAATTGCAGGTGATGGGAGTAAAGGGAGAGCTAAAATGGGAAGGAGTTAGCTAGAGGGTGCTGGTCATGTAACTAATGCCTGAAGCTGGTGATTGTCATAGAAGAGTGGGTGTTGTAGGTGGTATTGAGTAAAGCGGATCAAGTGAAGTTGTGGGCTTGGGAGCATTGCAGATCTGGTGTGCGCAAGAATGGCACTGATCTTGTGCTTGCCAAGAATGCAGCTGAGCTGTTAATGTGAAGCAGTGAATGCATCTCAGGTGCAGGTTGTGACTGAATGGCAAATGGAGGTTGCAAGTGCAAGTGTAGTTGAGATAAGGATCTGGTGATTATAGGCAGTGGAGCTGGTGATTATGAAGGCTGATTTGGCCTAGCAGGTTGTTGAGATGCAGATGGCAAGATGATGGTACAGATTTATGTTGTGGTGGCCTGAGGAGATACAGCTGCAGGTGTTGACAAAATGGTTCACTGGCTATGGTTGAATGGGTCTGATGGAGTTGAGCTGGATGTTATGAGCTGTTTGTGTTGAAATTGAAGCTACAGAAAGGCTGGAATGATAATGAATTGTGCAGTGTATTACAGTGCAGGTGATGACAATGCTGGGATGAAGTGGTACTGGTACTGGTAGATTATGTTGCTTGTGAATCATGATTTGGTGCTGCACTGGCTAAGCTCAGATGGAGTCAGAGTAGTGTTGCAGCTGAAACTGAGATGTGTGGATGTTTGGTTCTGAGTTAGAATTGGTTTTGAGCTAAGCTGCTGGTAAGTGGCAATGGGCTGTTGATGCTGCTTTCCAGGGATTGCAGGGCAAAGTGCAAAGCAAAAAATGGCATGAGC